>ML799331.1:52758-84156 GCA_009831015.1 Picea engelmannii
CCCATGTGCCTCCTTTCCTCATCCTCGTGTCCTTTCTCCATCCGCCTTCACTCTCCCTTATTACCGTGGATCTTCACATGCCTTCCCTAGCGGTCAACCACAAGCTTATGGAATCACCTTCGTTTTCTCATCCCACGCGAAGTAGCTTCTGCTCGTGAGCGATCATGGCTCCCTTTGCCCTCAAAGAAATGTTTTTTCAACAATCATGGCTGCTACGTCTATCTCCCAGCTTCTTTGCTCGGCTCTGATCATTTCGCCTGTGTTCTTCATTTCTTCAGACTTTGCTCGATTTGCTTGCTCATCGCATGCTCATCTTCTATGCTACCAAATATCTGCACCAACATGTGGCGAAGGTCAAGAGCATCTTTCTCTTGTCCGAATTGCATTTTAGAGGAGCTTCGAGAGTAGTTTCGAGAACTTTGCACAGACATTAGGAGGGCGGAGGAGGGCACAGACACTCGTCATCGAGAATTCCAGTGAGAGAAACAGGGGATTCATGAGGAATTGGCAAGCCTTCAGACACAACTACAACAATAAGAAACTAACCATAATCAAGAACTGGAGATAGTCTTAAGGGGAGTTAATAGAAACACGAGACAACTTGGGGTTGTCACCCAACAATTGGAAAACCCACAGCAACCAGTGAACTCCCCTCCTGGAACTAACGAGTCTCAACTCCCCTCCTCTTTCCACTCAATAGCCAGTAATGATCATCACCCGGTTCCCTCGGATCCGGGATACACATAACGCCACTATGCAGAGGCGAACCTAGCAAAGGTGAATCCAACAGCTCGACAGGAAGAACAACATGAAGATCCCGAGTTCTCTCTAAACCACTAATCAGGTCTCATATGAAATGTGAATTTTTGTTAGTTTTAAATATGTATATCGCCATTTTTACATGACATAATTGCAGCATATATGGACTAGCTGATATAGTTTTTATAGACCTCCATTGACAATTAATCTTTTTTGGAAGCAACAAAGGTGCTTACACCCTACCATATGTAACTTTTGAACTTTTGTTTTTCTCTTTTTAATACAAAAACCTCCAATCGTTTATATATATATATATATATATATATATATATATATATATATATATATATATATATATATATATATATAAAGAATCATGCGGGAAATGTTGGCAGTATTTTCTTTGCCTGTAACTCTGGTAAATAACCAGGAAATTTCCTGAAAGGGGTTTTTGAACAAGTTGACCTGCAATTTGGTAATATCTTCAGGGATGGCCATGGGATTCTCCAAGAATTCAGGTAAGAGATCCATGTCATTGTCATGTTTTTTCAAGAAGTCCCTGCAATCTTCACCTTTGAAGGCGAGTGTTGGTTCTGGGAGTTTCAACATTTTACAAAACACTTGAGGTGAAAGAGAGACAGGAGAATGGTATTAGAGTTGAATCATATGTTGACTTGGTATATACTTCTCAACGCACCAGGCAACCAGTTCCTTGCAGTCAAAAACTTCAGGAACACAGCCTGCACAAGAAATTCCGGACGTCCAAATTACTTCCTTCTAAGAAGAAGGGGATGAATAATAAGAATATGCTCTATACCATTGAAATTTTTGGTCCTCACGTCCAAAAAATTTCAAAGTATCTCCATAGAACTGTTGTCGAGATGATGCTTCCATAAGTTGACGACAACGTTCTTTTGACCCAGATAATATTTGAAATGAGAGCTTAAGAGATATAATATAATATTCCGCAAATCGTGCTTTAATGTGGTTTAATAAGAAATCTCCTCGAGCCCTTCGCTTATTAATGATGATATTTACGAGACCTACATGATGAGTTATTAGCATTAAACCATACTAGATGCATTTTTGGAAAAGTGTGAAGGTGGCGGGGATGGACGAGAGAAAATAGGATTTGAGATTTTTGTGAACCCGTGAACCTACGAACCCGTTGTTGCAGAAGGTTTAGAATTGGATAATTGTTGTAACATGGTCGATTGGACTTGATATAGGAGAGCTAATATACTTGAGAGCTTGGGGAGTCCAATGGTCAAAATGTAAATCGCGGATCGTTTGGGTACAAAATGTATGTCACAGAACATGGGATATGACAGTTTGAAACCTGTCAACCTGTGACTGCAGAAACGGTTAAGTATAGGATGATACAATAGTTGGTCGGACTCATGATATGGGAATAGGAAGTGAGAACCCGCGAGTCCTCCAACTCGTCGTTTTGGAAAAACGACTAAGTAGTAATTAGAAAGGAAGAATAGAAGGGAAAGAAGGAAAAGGAGAATTTGGGTAAGTAGAAGAGGGAAAAGAAATGGACAAAAGAAACTGGGAAAATAGAGAAGAGGAGAGAAATTTCGGAAGCGAGAATTGATCTCAACGGAAGGAAGAATGCAAGCCCTCAAAGGAGAACATTCCAGAAATAGAGAATTTTCAAGAAGAAGATTACAGAAGAGACATATATGAAGAAGAACTTCCACTTTCAAGTATCAAAGAAGCTTCAATCATTGTGAAGGAAACAACAAAAGAGAAGATCATGATTGGCCAAAGAATGAATTTATAAGGACTACATCACAAAGAAGATCATTTACTTGCATGTATCAAATTTTATTTTATGGTTATTGTTTTACTTGTAATAACTTAGGACATAAAATTGTAGATTGTAGAGCTTATGGAGGAAATGTTCAAGCAAGAAATGTTTATGTGGCTCCACACAATATTGAATGTTACAAATGCCACAACTATGGACACATAACTCGAAATTGTAGAAGCATGATGGATACTACCATGAAAGAAAACATTGATATCAAATACAAGAAGGTTTGGAAAAGAAAATAAAAACAAGAAGAACAAGTGAATGCAGAATAGGTGAATGAAGAACTCCCAAAAATCATACTCTCAAGATTTGTACTAGTGCGATATCATGATGAATCTACAAGAAAAGAGGAAGATGTCAGAATTCAAGAATATGATGAAGAGGAAGATGTCAAAATTCAGGAAGACGATGAATCCATAAGTAAAGAAGAAGATTACACCACATTAGGGAGACTTCCTCCACCCTTCTGAGCCATCTGGCTTGGAGACTCCTAGTAAATATGAATATTGAAGAGGGGGAGTCTAAGAAGCAACTCTATAGATCAAAGAACTATATTTCGAGTAGTTTGAAGTGTTTGCATATTTTGGAAAGGCAATTTTATAGTGGTTTGAGGACATAAGTGAAAAATGTCTTCTGACAGTTTGATTGTTTGAGGAGCAACTTTTGGAACACATTCCCATGCATGTATAGCTGGTAGGTATGAAGAATATCATTGGCACACTTTTTAGGCATAGGTTCATGATTGTATAAAATATTCCAAGCAAAGATATACAAACTTGAGGATGTGTTGAAGATAGAGAAGACCAATGGACACATTTGATTCAGTGTGAAGAGTAGGAGTATGTTGTGATCAATAGCAACATATGGGTCAACATTGTGTGCATTTTATTAGCAGAATCATGGATAATTTTATGACATATGGACAAAGATGGATTCATGATAAATTTGGAAGGTCTAGATAGATGCATAATAGTGGATGAAAGCATCTTGACAGGTTGAGTCATTCAATCACAGGAGGAAAAGCAGTGAAAGGCACAATAATATAGGGGAAGAGAAACCATCAACATAATCCATACCATCACAGGGAAATTTGTTGAATGATGTGGTCATTGATTCCTAAGAAGCAAACATGAAAATACATAAAGATTTGAAGTCAAGTAACTTTGAATTAGTTTTATATATGCCAATGAATTACAAGAGGAAGCACCAATGGACAAGATGCACCAGAAGAGAGGAAAGGAAGTGTATACAGGAATCCCCATATTGATCTACATGACATCTTGCAAAAGAAGACAGGGAAGAGAAATCGTCAGAGGCAGTTACTCTTAATGTCAAAGGGGAAGAGAAAGAATAAGAGAAGAAGAGAAAGATCAAAAGCATGAAGACAAGAAGAGCACATAAAGAAAAATAAATATTATTCAGAGAAGGTATATTGTCAGGGGGAGTCAAGCACATGAAGACAAAGAGATATTGTTTAGAGAAGGTATACTATCAGGGGGAGTCACTCTTTTCTATTGATATAAAAAGGAAAGAGAAATACCATGAGAGAATAAGCATAAGAATAAAGATAGGGGGAGTATCCCCAAAGAGAGTTACCCTTTGCCATTGATGTCAAAGGGAGAGAGAAACATGAAGAGAGAAAGATCGAGATCATTGTTCACATGTGGAGTGTGAGTGTTGCCATCAATTCCAAAGGGGGGATATTGTTGTAAATTTAGTTGTCATTGATTTCAACTCTATAAGAAGTCTAGAAACATTGATCTCAACCATAGAAGGAGCATGTTAACTCCAGAAGAAGCCTCTAAAAGTGATGGGTTTTTTTGAAGGAATAAGTGATGGATGTATTTGGAGAAGTCTTCAAAGTGGTCCCATTATGGTGTAGCTTTAAGCATGGCTCTCATGGGAAGATTCTTTGAAGAAGTCTACAAGAAGCCTTGGAAAGATGTCCAAGTGGTTGAGTTGTTAAGAAGTCTCAACGATGTGGTCATGGATCCCAAAGTTGATTGAAGAAAAATACCATGAAGGACATTTCAATTGAATGTAACACATTCGTAGATTGATAGTCCTCGTCATGCCATTTTTAATGGTATGTGGTATGCCACGTAGTTCCTCGCGGTTGAGGATTTATGCTCTCATGAAGTTGAAATCCCTGAAGAATGGTTAAGAGGCCCCTAAATGGTTGCAACAAGAAGTTACAAGTCATTAATAAAAGGTAAAAACAGTTATAACAAGAAAGTACAAGTCGACCCTAAATTTAAGGAAATAAGTCACTCGGAAAAGTATAAATACACTTCAAGAAGCCTCTCATTAGCACACACACAAGTTTATTGAATATCTTCTAAGTGAGCAAGTGATTTATTGGCGAGTTTGAGGGAGAGAATTTGAGGTAGCAAGGGAGTGCGGAGAAAAAGTTTCGGGATTGCAGGTATGCGAAGGGTTTTCTGAGAAACCCTAATTAAGTTGACCCTCGTGGGTCAGGCTTAAGGTTTCCCGCGAGGCACCCTCGCGGGTTGTTTAGTGCCTGTCACGTGAGGCACTACGTGATGTCAGTCTTAGTCCTGCAAGGCTAAGGTTGATTTGAAGAAGATGCTTGTTCCAGGTTGTTGAAGTTTGAGTACGGTAGTTTGTTACAGAGTTAAATATATGTCTATATGCATGTTTTAAAGGTTACGTTGTGGTGATGTTATGGTGCATGATTGAGGCATGTCTTAGTGATGTTGGTACATGTTGAGACACATCTTGGATGTTATGGCATATGTATGAAGCACATTCTTTAGTACTTTGTTGAGGCACATCATTAATGTTATGGTACTTGCTTTTGGCACATGGTTTATGGCGTGATTGAGACATACCATGAGTGACATGGTACATGATTGAGGTACATATCATGGTACATGGTTCATGGCATATCTTTTGGTTTGAGGAAAAACTTGGATATTGGGCACATGGTTTGAGATATACTTTGTTATATGTTTGAGGCATATTTGTTCAACAACATAGGTATTCCAATAGAGGACGAACACCTTCAGTAACCACTCACATAACCGGATCAAATATCAACACACCGATGTTTTCACGTGGTAAAACCCCTACGGGGAAACATCCACGACCCCAGCCAATGCAGCCACTTGGAGCAGTTTATTAATGCAAAAGAAAAAGATTACAAAGGGATTTTACAAAGGAGTTTCTCACAATCGATCATCGAAAAATGACCCTCCATGCCCTTTAAATAGAGATCATGGACCAATCAGGTGTTAAACCATGGATCAATGGTCGTTAAGATCGAGGAGAGTATGAACCGTTAGATCATTCTATATAGAGAACATATTGTGACCATCAGATGTCCTAACTACAAATGCATACTAATGAATACTAAAGAAACACACTAAGAAACACACTTTTACCTAACGAAACATTAGACCAATTAGTTCTTAACTAGCTCCTAAGTGTCTAAATATTCTAACATCCCCCCTTAAGAACAACTTGGGATAGGGTTGAAGGATTTACAATGTTGACACAATAGGAGAAGGAAGGAGGCATTAGAACCTATCCCCCCTTAATGACAACTTCCTGAACTCCTAACATAGATCAAAGTTTGGAAAACTTTGCTTCTGTAAGAGACTTTGTGAAAATTTCAACAACTTGATCTTCTGTAGAGATGATGTTGAATTGGGTCTTTGGTGAGATTGATGGCACTCTGATTGTCGCACCAAAGGCTGGTCGGATGATACTGCTCAAATCCAAACTTTGAAAGGATCTGTCGAAGCCACAAGGCTTCCTGACTTGCATTTACCGATGCTCGGTACTCTGCTTCTGCTGAAGAAAGTGAAATAGCTTGTTGTTTCTTACAGGCACTCTGATTGTCGCACCAAAGGCTGGTCGGATGATACTACTCGAATCCAAACTCTGAAAGGATCTGTCGAAGCCACAAGGCTTCCTGACTTGCATTTACCGATGCTCGGTACTCTACTTCTGCTGAAGAAAGTGAAATAGCTTGTTGTTTCTTACAGGCCCAAGTGACAAGTCCGGAACCAAGGTTGAAAACATAACCCGCAGTAGACTTCCAATCATCAGGGTCACTGACCCAATCTGAATTAGTGAAACCAACCAATAAGGGAGTCCCCCCTAAACTATAATGTATTATGAACTGAATTGTTCCACGAACATAACGAAGTATCCTTTTAGCTGCTTTCCAATGGATTTCTTGGTGTGTTTTCATATACCGGGCAACAAGACCAACAACAAATGAAAGATCAGGATGGGTATGAGTCAAGTATAAGAGGCTACCAACTAACTGACAATACAGGGTGGCATCAACTTCAGGAGAAGTACAGGTGGCAGTAAGCTTGACTCTAGACTAGAAGGGAGAAGCGGTTGGTTTACAATCATCCATGTGAAGGCGACGAAGAAGGTCACAAGCATACTTAGACTGGGAAAGAAAAATTCCTTCATTGGTTTGAAAAACTTGGAGTCTAAGGAAATAGTGCAAAAAGCCTAAGTCTATCATTTCAAATTTCTTCTTAAGGTTGGTTTTCACATGGTTTAAAAGTTTTGAGTCACTACTAGTAAGGATAAGGTCATCAACATAAAGGACAAGGATTATGAGATGGCTTCCTACTTTCTTGGTATAGACATAAGGATCATAATGGCATCTAGAGAATCCAGTGGCAATAAGAAAGTTGTTTATTTTGGCATACCAGGCTCGGGGAGCTTTCTTGAGACCATAAATAGATTTATTAAGGAAAAAAACAAGGCTAGAGTCATTCTGGACATAGCCAAGAGGTTTTTCCATGTAGATTTCTTCTTGCAAATCTTCGTGCAAGAAGACATATTTAACATCCATTTGATGGACCCCCCATTTATGTGAGGCAATAAGGGAAAGAACACGACAGATGGAATTCATTTTGGTTACAGGGGCAAAGCTTTCATTATAGTCAATTCCTTCAACTTGGGAAAATCCTTTGGCAAATAACTAAGCCTTATGTCTTTCAACACTTCCATTTGATGCATACTTAGTTCTGTAGACCCATTTACATCTAACAAGTTTTATTCCTTTTGGAAGAGGTACAAGATCCCAAGTATCGTTTCCATTAAAGAACAATACTCTTCATTCATTTTTGTATCCCAATCTGGATGACCTAAAGCTTCTGCAAATGTCTCTGGATCATGAGTTTCTGAAACTTGATCCAAAAGAGAAGAGGCTCACTGGAACTGTGAATGTGTTCGACGTTGATCTAAAGGATCACCCACAAGATCACCAACTGCTTCTCGTGTTGAACGGATCCATCTAGGAAGTTGTGGAGCTGGTGTTGGTTCAGGTTCAAAGGACTCATCTGAAGGAAGGTGAGCAGGCAAAGGTGGATTTTCATTCTCACTGTCATCATCTGAAGAAGAAACCAGAATAGGAATAGAAGAAGGCACAAACATCGAAGATGGATCGCGGGCCGAAGAAGGCACAATCGTCGAATTAGGCTCACAGGCTAAGATATTTTCATCAAATTTAACATCTCTTCTGATAATAATTTCATTACAATGTTATTGAAAAAGTCTATAACCTTTGACATCTTCAAAATAACCAACAAATATACACTTCTCACTTTTAGGTTGCAATGTTTTCCTTTTCTCATCAGGAATGTGAGCCCATGCTATACTGACAAATACACGAAAGTGACTTACATCTGGTTTAATTTTAGTCCAATCTTCTTCTGGTGTTATATTTTTAAGAGCCTTTGTGGGAGTGCGATTTACTATGTAATTTTTATAGTTGACTGCTTCTGCCCAATAATTTAGACTTAATCTCTTAGATTGGATCATACAATTAGCCATTTCTTTTAATGTGTGGTTCTATCTCTCAACAACACCATTTTGTTGTGGTGTATAGGGAACAATGTGTTGCATTTGGATGCCCTGTGTAGTGCAGTAACTTGTAAAATTATTGTTCACATATTCACCTCCATTATCTGTTCTTAACTTTTGAATTTGATGTCCAGATTTCTTTTGTACAAGGGCCTTGTAGGCCAAAAACTTGTCAAAAAAATCTCTATTAAGTTTTAAGAAGTAAACCCAAGTATGTCTAGAAAAGTAATCAATGAAAGTTAAGAAATACTTGCACCCAGAAAAAAAGGAGAAGAAAGTGGACCACACAAATCATTGTGAACAATCTGCAAAGGGCCCGAGGAATGCCAAGAGGTGTTGGGTATGTGTTATATTCTTTGCATGTGTGTGTGTGTGGGCGCGTCAGATACGACAACTGCGTCTGACGATCCCTTCACCTAGAGATCTGTTGTGTGTGCCAGACGCTTTCCTAGGGGGGTCCCAGGGGCAGTTTTTGTTATTTTTAGCGGATTTTTCCATTTTAGCGGATTTGTAAATTAATCATGGATTAAGGGATTAGGGTTTTGGTATCTACGGAATACCTAAAAACATTGTATATATTGTATGGAAAATGGTGAAATTAGATATAATGAAAATAAGAAAGGTTTTCCCGGTTGAGGGTTTCCGGTATAAAATCTCTGTGTACTCTGTGTATGAACCATTGATTAATTTTTGTATTGCTTAAGAATCTATATGTATTGATTTATTTCGCAGGTTTAAAACTTACAAGAGGCACGTTTGTCAAAACTATCCCGATGATGTTTGCCAAGAACACAACCGACACAAACACCATCTCTGCATGAAACAAGAGGAAGACCAGTCACCATCTGTTGATTACATAGTGTTGCAATGAGCGATAGTTTAGATGACCAAACTGCTCATGCCAAAGTTTGCTCAAGTCATCGCTATGAGAAACAAAAACTGATGAAAAAGATGATGAACCAAAGTTGTCAAATTTGTACAACTTGGTAATATCATCAACAATTCCAGTTGCAAGAACATGCTTAGGATCTTTTATATCTTTGATTACAACTTGGTGAGGTGAAAACTCTATGGTTTTACCTTCACCTGAATGAGTGATTTGATATACTGATAGAAGGATACAAGAAAGACTTGGAACACATAATACATAATTGAAATGACCATTTTTTATTTGAACTGTTCCAGATCCTTCAACACGAAGAGATCTATCATCACCAACAAATATTTTATTGGTGTTACATTCATTTAGAGCAGAAAATATGTCTCTATCCTTAGCCATATGATAAGATTCTCCGGAATCAATAAACCACTCATCAGAAGAAGAAGTAGAAGTTGTATTGAAGGAGAAACCAGAAGAAGAAAGTGCATGTCCATGAGAAGAAGAAGAAGAATCAATACATATGTTGTGCTTCTTCATCGCCGCTTATAAAGCTTCCATCTTCTTGAAAAACTTGGACTCATCATGACCATATTTATCACAAAAGTTGCAATGTCTGTCAGTATTCTTACTTTTTTATTTTGCTCCTTTGTCACCATTAGGAGTGAAAGTTGTCTGAGTGGGTTTGGGACCCTTATATTGCTTGTTGTTGTGGCGAGGATGTTTATGCTTGGTATTCTTGGGTTTATCTTTCTGATGGACAACTAAGGCTTTGTTGGAGGCACCTGTAATATTGATCACTCCAAGTCGTACAAGCTTATCTTGCTCTCTAATCAAAACATCACAAAAGTTCTCAAGACTGGGTTTTTTATAAGTTGCCCCTATATCCTATTGCATGGCATAAAAGGTAGATACAAACACATAATATGTACTACCTAGCTTAGAAAGTATAAGATAGATGCAACGTTATTCTTCTATCTTTATCTTACATTCTTCACATAAAAGTCTAAGTGTTTTAAACTTAGATAAATAGTCTTCAATGCAAGAAAAATCATTTGGACTTAAAGTCAGTACTTGATTTTCTAACTATTGTGCTCGAATAATATTGTGTTTACCAAACACAGATTCAATCTTGTCCCAATCTTCTTTCGGTTGATCAATTGATTGAAGGTGGAACCTTAAATCAAGAAAGATGGGAAATCTGATTAATCCACGTTCTTCGTCATTCCTATTATCCCATCGTACTTTCTTATCAACATCAGTGGGTGTTGTTTCATTTCCCAAGGTAATCCAGTACAAGCCTTTACTTCTTAATAAATCTTCCATATGAGATTTCCATTGGAAGTAGTTAGTGTTGGTAAGCAAGATATTACTTGTAGAAGCCATATTAAATATGCAAATAATATGGATTTAAAAACTGAAACTTATGATCTGGATGGAAATATCTCGAAACATTGTGCGGTTTAAAAAAAACGGCACTGAAAACAGACTTCAGATGTGAGAGTTATGCCCTTTTAAAAAAGGCATAAACGATAACCAAGGGACCATGTGGTAGTGTAAGTTGCTTTATGAAGTGACCCACTTTTATAAAGAGAAGTGGGGATCACTTTTACAAAGAAAAGTTGCATGCAAAATAAATAACTCTAAAATAAAATATTAAATCTACTTATAATGATTCACTTTTGTACTTGAAGTGAAATACACTTTACAATTTTAGCATGAACTTTTTCAAAAAAAGTAACAAAAGAGATACTTGAACTCAAGACCTCTTATTTAATAAGACAACTTTTAACCAAATGGTCTAGCAAAACATATTGTAATGTTCAGAAGGAGGAATGAGGGTGTTTTTGTTGTTGTTGTTGTTGAAGACGACCTTGGAGAGTATGCTAAAAAAAACTGTTTTCACAAAAGAAAAAAAAATTCGCTTCTCGATGACAACAAGGGTTAGATCTCGGTTAGCTTACCCAGAAGATGCACCTTTTCCTATCTGTTTCTTATTTATTGAGATCGCACAGGGCATGGGTAAAAGAGCATACATAGATCTAAAAGAGTAGCAACCCATAAATAAATAATACAAAACCAAAATACTACTGTGCAAAAATTTAAAAAATGTGTATTCAAACTTTATACCTCCGAATCTGACTGTAATGGTTGTATCTTGGGCAAATGGAAACCTTTTCGAGTGAAACGAAAAGTGTTCCTTAATGAAACGAGTGCTCCAGACACAATTGAACCGTCGTCTTTGCGTAGAAATGTACGAAAATGACAGAAAATGGATACGAGGAAACTCAGTTTCATGATCTCGATCTACAACAGGAGCGAGTCTTCAAACAGGCTCTGATACCATGTTTGAAAACACAGGTATTCCAATAGAGGATGAACACCTTCAGTAACCACTCACATCACCAGATCAAAGATCAACACACCGATGTTTTCACGTGGTAAAACCCCTACAGGGAAACATCCACGACCCCAACCAACGCAACCACTTGGAGCAGTTTAATAATGCAAAATAAAATGATTACAGAGATATTTTACAAAGGATTTTCTCACAATCGATCATAGGCAAATGACCCTCCATGATCTTTAAATAGAGATCATGGACCAATCAGGGGTTAAGCCACATATCAATGATCGTTAAGAATGAGGAGACTATGAACCGTCAGATCATTCTATGTTGGGAACATATCGTGACCGTCGGATGTCCTAGCTACAAATGCATACTAATGCATACTAAAGAAACACACTTTTACCTAACAACACATTAGACCAAGTAGTTCTTAACTAGCTCTTAAGTGTCTAAATATCCTAACAATATCTTGGTACATGGTTGATGGATGTTATGGTACATATCTTGGTACATGGTTGATATAGTACATGTTTTGGTACATCGTTGATATGGTAGAGGTTTTGGTACATGGTTGATGCATGTTATGGTATAGGTTTTGGTACATGGTTGATGGATGGTACAGACTTTGGTACATGGTTTATGGATATAACACATGCTTGTATTGGTATGACACACATATCTCAACACATGGTTTGATGCAAATCTCGGTGATGGTTTTGGTGTATGATCTGGTCTTTTTGATGATGATTTTAATGATGAGATATCAATATCAGTGACAGAGACAGTGATAGTGATAGTGGCAGTGGCAGTGACAGTGACAGTGGCAGTGACAGTGACAGTGACATTGGTAGTGACAGGTTGAGTCTACACTTATATTTCAGGGTAGAAGGATGGGGAAATGAAAGGGGGTCGTAGCCTCCTTTTGGTTGGAGCCAGATAATTCAGGGAGTTGGAGCTTCCTTTAGGTTGGAGCCTATAAATCAAGGGGTTGGAGCCTCCTTCCAGTTGGAGCTGGAGAATTCATGGAGTTGTAGCTTCCTTCATGTTGGAGCCTGTAAATCAGGGGGTTGGAGCCTCCTTCTAGTTGGAGCTGGAGAATTCATGGAGTTGTAGCTTCCTCATGTTGGAGCTTGTAAATCAGGGGGTTGGAGCCTCCTTCCAGTTGGAGATGGAGAATTCATGGAGTTCTAGCTTCTTTCAGGTTGGAGCCTATAAATAGGGGTTTGGAGCCTCCTTCCAGCTGGTGCTGGAGAATTTGGAAGTTGGTGTTTACTATCAATGTAATATTTGATATATAAGAAAACATTATGTGGTTTTCTCTGATTTGGGTTTCCACGTAAATTTTGGTGTACTGTGTATATGTGGTTATTTGTTATGCATTGTTGATTGATACTGCTAATGATATATTGAATGCAATCTTAAATGAAATGTTGCTGATAAATTTAGTGTCAACGTGTTCTTATTGAAAGTGGTGAAAATTGCTCAATACTGATTCACCCCCCTCTCTCAGTATTCCAACAGAAAGGTCCCCTGCTATAGCCCAATAGACCCTCATATTCCAAAATTCTAGGACCAAAGGCAACAAACCCTCCACAAACTCCAACATGATAGCCTTCAATTCATAAACCCGACCATCTAGTTCAAGCAACACCACAACAAAACCCCCAAAAAACACCACTAGGAAATCTAACAATGTAGTTCATGCAACAAATGTTGCATAAGAATGGTTGCAACACAAACAACGGAGACAACCCCACAACAACAAATCCTTTGTTGTGAACAAACCTAGAACAATGGAGCATAACTTCAACAAAAATAGAACCAGAACTCTAATAAGCCACACGACATGTCAATGAATCCATTCAAACCCATATGCACTAGTTTCCAAGACTATAGTTTGACCTTTCCTTCCCAAAAATTTCAACATGCATAGCATCCAAACTGAAATGTAAAGCATTTTCTATTTGTCCCTATAGAGAAAGGACAAACACATAATAATGGAGCTGAACCCAAGCGACAATAAAACCATAAGTCAAACAATAATGAACAAAATGAAACCTAAATGCAACCCTATATACCAAGAGTATACATGTTTCCAATTAAGCCTCCACTACAAAAAAACTCAAAATAACGAAGTTGAACTTAAGCAACAACAAAATTAGAACCGGAACACCAATAAACAAAACAAAACCACTATAAAAAGCAAGAAAATGCCCACTCCCAAGCAGTAAAAGCAACATTTAGTGAATACAACCAACAGTTAATTGAAGGCATTAAACATTACATTACTCCCACACAATATACATCATCATCGCCACCGCCATGTTGTAGGATGAAAGTCCAACCTAGAACTCCAATTAGCCACATGACATATCAACTAATGTATTCAAGCCCATATGCACCAATCTCCTTTCAAAAAATTCAACACGCACGATGGACAACTAAAATGCAGAGCAATTACTATATATGCATGTGCCTCATTAAGGTGTTTTTTTAGAAATCTAATCACACCTTCAACAATAGTAAACTTCATATTATAAAGATTCCACTAAACCACTTTTTGTTCTCCCCACAACAATTGAAGACAAGTTGATGTAAGACAAGCTCATAAAGTTATGTTAATTTATTCAATTGATGGTTTTTTCCACTGGTATAATGTTATAAAGATCATGAATTTCAAACTTAAAAAAGTAATTTATATGTTATCGTCGAAACTTATGTAACCTTGATGCAAATTAAGCTTAGGAAGGAAAAAATTGTCTTTTTTTGGTTTTCTAATATTGGAATTTGGCTAACAATCTTTACCAAAATTCAAATTTTGGATAATGAAATTGTTGTTTTTAATATAAAAATGAATTCCATGTTCTCGAAATACTTCTATTGCAACTCAGTTTTGTTGAAATCCCATCAATACAAAATGATTCTTACTAGATTTTAAGACAAAAATGTGAATTTTTCTTTTCGTTATTTTGTGCAATTGGAAAAAGGTGAATTTGTAACGCATTTAAACTACATCAATATGTTATGAGGAAACCCAAGTTAGTCAATGTGATTGTATATATTTTTCACCTATCCACCACAATGGTCCTCCAATCCAATCATTACTAGGAAGAAAATGATTAGTTTTGAAGAAACAAACCATACATAATTTCTATGATTGTAGTAAAAAAAAAAAATTTCAATGATTTGAACACCTCCTCATAGATAATCATGGTTATTAGACTCAACAAGCCTCATAAGTATTAGATTAAGCGATTCAAAACTAATCATAGATTGGGCAAATGAAATAAATAAAATTAGTAACCTAGTGTTGATCCCAATCATGAACAAGATTTCAAAGGAAGGAATATTGTCAAAATAAGATTAAGGAGCGAGAATACCTTCTAGAAAATGTTCAAACTTTATATTGATACTCAACCTGAAGAAAGACAAAAATTTCATTATATTTAGAAATTATAGTTTTATGTTATAACGAACCTTCTAGTCAAATGCAACAAATTTTGCTATGATTTTTTGGTGTAATAATGCACAAGCACATGCAAAAAATTCCTAGGGAAGATTGTAATAATTAGTAAAAAAGCCTCTTTTGGAACTTTTGTTGTTGGTGGTAGCATAAACCTTTGTCTTTGAAAGTGTTGTTAAGACAAGATGATGTATACTCTAATTTCTCTATTTGAAATATAAAATATAATGTTTTTTTCATGAAAAAAGTTTCAAATTAAGTGGTTTGAGGAATGGGAGAAGTGAGCCATAAAGGCTCACGGCCTTGGGATGCCACATTCCTCACCACAATAGTCCTCACACGTGCATTGTACATAGCCCACATAGCTCATGCAATAATTTTAAGGGGGATTTGAGGATACTTGTCTAACTTGACACTTGAAGAGATGGATGATATTGTAAATGGGAGATTGATGTTCAAAAAACATCTTCTATTGTCTTTGCTCATAAGTGATGACACTTTAGATGAAGTTTAAGCCTTTCAATATTTTATATATGGGGATTTTTATTTTACTTTAGATAGGCTATATATTATTTTGGAAGAATTAGAATCTATGAAAGAAGAGCATTCACCATAGTTGCACAAATCTTATTTGCAATGGCTATTAGAATAGGATTAAAATGCACCTAGGTTGTTCCTATTGGATTATGTGAAATAGATCTTGGAATCACCTAGAAAATAATGTCATTTATTTTCCAACACAATCATTTATCAAAGAAGGTTTTGGTCCTAAGTCGTTTATCATGGTTCCCTCTCCAACATAGTGATGGAGATTTCATGGACTTGTTCCTAAGTGGTTTATGTTCTCATAATGATATATTTCCTTTCATGCATCAAATATCCTTAGTTTTTATTTTGCAAATTGATATTCTTTTAACTCCTTGTGCCCCAAGAAAATAATATGAAGTATGATTTGTTCCCAATTTTTTTAAACTTATACAAATAAATATGGATTGATAAATTTCATAACCAAACTCTTCCAACACAAAAATAAAACCTTAAAAAATAAAGATATTAATAAATCTTTAATTAAATTGCAAATAAAAATAAATATTAAATCTCAAAAATAAAACCTTTAACCAATTTAAAAAATTTAATTACTACATTTAAAAAATTAAAAAAATAAGATAACTCTCTTCCATGTAACCATTCACTAAACTTGCATATACTCCTCAACCTACCATAGGAATATGAAATGCAATCTTTATTATTACCTCAACCTACCATATGACTATGAAATACAATCTTTATTATGATTTTTTATAAAATAATAGAAAATAACAAAAAAAAAATGTATATGATTATGAAATGCAATCTTTATTGTGATTTTTTATATAATAATAAAAAATAACAAAAAAAAAAATTATACCTATGACTATGAAATATCATCTTTATTATGATTTTTTATATAATAATAGAAAATAACAAAAAAAATTGTATATGACTAAATCTTTATTGTGATTTTTTATATAATAATAGAAAATAATTTTATTGTGATTTTTTATATAATAATAGAAAATAACAAAAAAAATTGTATAAATAAATCATATAGGATGTAAAAATCAATATACTAATAATGTCAATATTAATAATCCACTTTAACAAAATAAAAATAAATCATATAGGGTGTCAAAATCAATATATTAATCATCCACTTTGACATAATGCTTTGTTGAAAATATATTTTTATAATAACAAGCATAGCTTACAAGTACCAAATGCAGAAGAACGTTCATATACATAAATTAAGCACTTGAATATAGAGAGTACTTTACTTAACCATGGCTCCTAAAAACGTTTCACTCCTTTTTCAAAATTGATTTTTCCTAAAGCAAAGGTAAAACACACTTTTAAAATAATAAAATATGCTTTCTAATCATTGTAATGACATTTTTCTTGAATTTTTCTTTCCCATTTTTATATATAAATAGAGGTTTTTCCAAATTTTAAATGGAAAAAATATATTCTATGCAATTGATGTTCAATTGAGTGTAATTTGGATAGTTGCGAGGAATGATTGTTATCCTCCCCACCCGGGTTCAATTCTCATAATGACATGAATAAAGCTCTGAATGAGTATTTTGTAATGGTTTTGAGCCTATATTTGTGGAGGAACCTTATAGGTGTGTGGAGGCGGGACATGGTTAATCAATTTAAAAAAATTGAATTTGAATAGAAAAAATTAAAAAATAAGTTATAAGTTTAAATTTGAAATTTGTATAAATTTACTTTAATTTGAAATTTGTATAAGATTACTTAAACTTGAAATTTGAATAATTTATAAGTTTAAACTTGGAATTTGTATAAGTTTTAAGTTTAGGCTTTCAATGGTTTTAAAGTTTATTAGGGTTTCTATATGTTCATCTTTGTTTGCGTTTTCTCATCCCGAGGTTGGAGTTTTCCATTGGATTCTATATAAATGGCAGACGTGAGCATTCCCATTCGGTTTTATATAATAAAAAGCACAATTCGAAGTGTTCGTTATATATCCAGGCAGGGGTAAAGAATCAAGATGGATCTCTAGATCATAGATAAGGTCGTGAGAGCCCGGCCTTATCTATGATGTAGACATTTTTTTAACCTTAATATGACATGACAGGTACATAGGTCAATATGATGTTTCAAATTTCCAATTAAAGCATAGCGTGTACAAATGAGGAAAAACTTGCAATTTCATTGGGAGTTTTATAATGACCCTGGGAGGGGGGGCATTATTAGAGAATTTATATTATAGATTCTCTAATAACGCCCCCTCCTCCCACCCTCTATATGCAATTTCATTGGGACTTTTATAATGACCCTGATTTTGGAAAAAAAATTGCAATTTTATTGGAAGTTTTAAGCTCACTGTTAATTACTTATTTTGATTTTAATACAGAAGAATTAAATATGTGTATCTTTCTATTCTTTGATATCCAATATGCGTACAATTGAGCGTATCTTTCTATTCTTTGATATCCAATATGCGTACAATTGAGCGTATCTTTCTATTCTTTAATATCCAATATGCGTAATGTCAGTTCACAGTTGTTGCAGAGATATCAAAATCCTTTATTCAGTTGAACGTTAAGACTACGCTATATCAAAATCCTTATTCAATTGAGCGTATCTTTCTATTCTTTGATATCCAATATGTGTACAATTGAGCGTATCTTTCTATTCTTTGATATCCAAATCCTTATTCAACATCATACTCAACTGGCTGTCTACATGAAACACGCTGATACGGGCAGGAAAATTGCTCGTTCTTCAGACTTCCGAGCGTCGTACCTGATCATCACCTTTCGTTTGAACTAGCCTACTCCGAGTCTAAACTAACAAGGCCGTGAAAGCGGTTTTTGGATTTGGAGATTCCTAGAGGGGAAAATGTACCCTCTTGACTTTATCAAACCAGGGAGGGTGCAATCCAATTTAGGGTTTGTCCATTTGGAGAAGCAATATTGCTCAGATCAGCTTGAGATTGATTCCAGAGGGTTCGAGCATCCCAATCTACATTCTGAGCGAGTTTTGGAAGATTTGGAGGTTAGGAGAGGGTAGGCCGAAACTTGAGGGTTTGACAACATCCAAAGCAGGGCACAACTCATTCAGTTGGGGAGGTTTGACAGTGCATTGATCGGGTTCTTCTATCTTTAGTCAGATGTACTTTTTGGTGGCCTTTGGAGGCTTGGATCTCTTCTCTTACAACCTTTGGGAGGCATTCATATTGTTTTGTTCTTCTTATTGTATTAGTTAGCATCCCATTTTGTTATTATTGGGGCTTTCTCCCAGATCTGCAGTTCTCTTGTATACGGGGACTACTTACTATCTAAATAAAGGTTAGATCTCACATTGTGGTTCTTTACTGGTGTTCTTATATCTCTTGTATTGTTTATGATTGTATGCTTCATATCTATTGGTCTATCAACATTGAATAATCCATGCACATCTTACGGATACACCTGCAAACACAGAACAAACATAACAAAAGTAAACAATTACTGTAATGAGCAAACAAATTGACTCGAGAACATTACATAATAATCCACTTTAACAAAAAATAACATCTTACGGATACACCTGCAAACACAAAACAAACATAACAAAAGTAAACAGTTAGTGTTATGAATAAAAATATTGACTCGAGAACATTACATAATCATCCACTTTAACAAAAAATAAATAAATCATATAAGGTGTCAAAATCAATATACTAATCATCCACTTTGACATAATGCTTTGTTGAAAATATATTTTTATAATAACAAGCATGGCTTACAAGTACCAAATGCAGAGGAACGTTCATATACATAAATTAAACAGTTTAATGTAAAGAGCTAGAACAAGCACTTTACTTAACCATCGCTCCTATAAACGTTCCACTCCTTTTTCAAAATTGATTTTTCGTAAAGGAACTGTAAAACATACTTTCTAAATAATAAAATATGCTTTATAATCATTGTAATGACATTTTCCTTGAATTTTTCTTTCCCGTTTCTATATATAAATAGAGGTTTTTCCAAAATTTAAACGGAAAAAACATGTTCTTTGCAATTGATGTTCAATTGAGTGTAGCTTGGATGGTTGTGAGGAATGATTGGTATCCTCCCCACCGAGGTTCAATTCTCATAATGACATGAATAACACTAAATAAAGCTTATCCTTCCCATGAAAAAAGATATTCTTTGCAATTGCAGATAAGATGTGGCATCCCAAGGCTATGGGCCCTTTTGCCTAACTTCTCCCATTCCTCCAACCACATTGAATTGATATGCCCCTACATCAAATGTCAATATGATAAAAAACTATCAAATTTCAACTTATACTGTTGTAGGTAGTGTGGCCATCCAAAACGGCAACCACAACTAGAGTGCTTACTAGGATTTATTATTATCTAATTCTAATATTTAGCGTGTGGAAGTGGAAGTTCTTTAGCGTGTGGAAGTGGAAGTTGCAATACAATTGATTGACATTCCTAAAATACAACTAAGAGAAAATCTCGAGGACAAGCATCGAAATTGTGTATCTTTTAAATCTTTTGCTAACCCGTTACTTGGACACCTTCCCACTCTTCTTTGTGGCCAATTTTGCAACGGTGTAGGTGGCTTCCGGTCTAGTATATTTTCCATTACACTTGTCACAAGAATCAAATTTCAAGTCTCCCATCTTGCCATTTCAAGTCTGACACCTTACCATTGTAGATAGAATCAGGGTGAGCAATATCCACCTTGCTACGCAACATTAAATGTTGCAGGGAGTCGTATGTGGGTTGTAGGATCTGAATTTCCTATACACCACCGACCACAACATTTAATGCATAACATGGTGGATATTCGCCACCATAAATTCAAAGGGTTGATAATGTTGCTTTTGGCAACGACCTCACAAATAGGACAAATAACGCTAGTTGATAGGAAACACAAAGGCTACCTCAAAACTTTCAAAATTTTTAAAATGGAAGCATAAGGAGTGGTTAAGGTTGCTCCAACATTAAAACCCTATGCTTACCTCCCATTTTGAGAGAAACCTTATAGGTGTGTGGAGGTGGGACATGGTGCTAATGACAATTTGACTCAACCATATAGTGTGATATTGATGTTCGAACAAGTCTAAATAATTAATCAATTTATAAAATTTGAATTTGAATAGAAAAAATTAACAATGATTCTTTCCAATCAACCAATTTAAAATATTTTTAAATAAAAATAAAAATAAAAATCATAAATTATAAGTTTTAACTTGAAATTTGAATAAATTATAATTTTAAATTTATAATAAGTTATAACTTTAAATTTGAAATTTGTATAAGTTTACTTAAACTTGAAATTTGAATAATTTATAAGTTTAAACTTGAAATTTGTTTTACGATATAGGAATATGATCACCAACTGTTAAAATTGGTTTTACGATATAGGAATATGATCACGCTGCCAACGGTTTTAAAGTTATTTAGGGTTTTATATGTTTATCTTTGTTTGCGTTTTCTCATCGGAAGGTTAGGTTGACGGGAGTGTTCCATTGGATTCCATATAAAATCAAAATGGCAAACGTGAGCATTCCCATTCGGTTTTATATAATAAAAAGCACAATATGAAGCGTCCGTTATATCCCGGCAGGGTAAAGAATCGAATCAAGATGGATATCGTCGGACTCTCAGCGTTTCTTGGCAAAAGGATGTACATCATTTAATGAGTCCGTCACAAAAGCGTGCGATGTAGTGGTGGATGCATTTTACTTACATGCGTGGCATGTTAAAAGCAGCGCAGAGCCGTCTAGTTTAACTTGTGGATTGTTCCTTATGGCCGCGGATTCATTTCAGCTTTTGTGGCAGGATCCTTCAATTGTTTCTCATTATTTAATTCTCGGGGATCTCTTTTTCTTCCCAGGAGGATGTAGAGTATTTAATGAGTGTCACCAAAAGCGTGCGATACGATGTATTTTCCTTACAGGCGTGGCGTGCTAAAAACAGCGCGGAGCCATCTGGGTCTAACTTGTGGATTGTTACTTGTGGCCCGGCTTTTGTGGCAGTATCGTTCAATTGTTTCTCATTATTTTAATTCTTGCGGATCTCTGATCACGAGGACGCCCAAATCCGAGCGTTGTTTTGTCCGGCGAGGTGAGAAGAGCCCAGTCTCCAGTTACCGACGATGAAGAATAATTACCTATAGGAATGGGATGTGTGGAATATACTGGAAAGATTTCGAGGCAAATATTGTGTATCTGGTGGACATTGTTGACGGAATCTCAAATTTTAGTAGAGGGAGAAGGAGAGAGGCATAAGTCTCTTTGAGAACCAGAGAAAAGAAGAATGTTCCAGAGAGAACCACGTTTCCGTAGAGATAAGACCAAAAAAAAGTTGTTACAAAGAACGGGAAAGGGAAATATCTTCTGAGATGCCAGAAAAGTGGACGTTGGATAACGCATCTAATGAACCTACATTCAGGTACATATATACATCTTATGAACCTACACTCAGTTATGCCTATCGCGCATGTCCATATATACATCTAATGAACCTACATTCAGCTATGCCTATTCACATTCACCTCCTCCTCTATCTCTGTTATCTCTGTTTCGTTCTGGTCTTTGTTTATGTGAGAGTATGGAAGCGCTTCCAATGTGGTTTCTGTGACTTATTGTGGTTTGTGTCTGTGTCTGTTTCATGTCATATGTATGGTGTTGGTGTTTATGTTGTATATGTGAAATTGTCAAGTTATAGAGGTTGGAGGTTTAATTGAATATGAATGCAAGGGAGCTTGGAGATGATTGAAGAAAAAGAATCGAGAATTGGGAGTTGAATCACCTCACCACGTTGGATGCGGGTTCCGTTCCTATTCCAGTGAGTATCATAATTTATTGTTCTATTCTTTTCTAGGCTTAACTCTGTTCCTCTCAGCTCTGCGGACGGGAGGGAGGCACGTTTTCTTCCCTTTTAGTAAATTAAATATTATTATATATTTTTAGCTCTGCTCTGCTCTTGAAGTTATCTAAATTAAATGTTATTATCTAGCTTATATCTTGAAAACAAGAGCCATGAATGACAAAGAGCTGAGTTCCTACTCTCAATCATCGATTGTAGGTATGCAGGTACACATTATTCCCTTTTCTCAGTTTTTAAGGGTTGAAAGCAGCATAGATGTTAAATAAAGTGTTTCATAATAATATAGAGTTTTCTTCTCAGTTTTTAAGGGTTGAAAGCATTATAGATGTTAAATAAATTGTTTCATAATATAGAGTTTTCTTAGCGGTAATTGCATATATCTCTGTAAATGTTTACGAGGAGGCTTGGGTTGGGTTGGTTTACACTTCACTGAGGTGATGTAGGGTTGATTTGAATCTGCTGGAGTATAAACAAAAAAATCTGAGCTGACAACCACATTGGAGGTCCAGTCAGGTATTATAATTTCCTGTTCTTTTCTTTACAACGCTCTCAACAGGCACTTTCTTTGCCCTTTTATTAAGTCAAATATTATTGTATTCATTTGGCTCTGACTCCGCTCTTTTCAGCCCTCCTTTCTTTTTAAACTAAATATGGTTATTATGATATGAGAGTAGAGGCAGTAAAACTTTTTGTATTTGCTTTGCGTAGAGTTGGCTTATGTGAGGCTATTTGGAATTGGAATTAGAGGTAGGTACATATTTTGCCATTCATTTTCTTCCTTTAACAAAACAATTATCCTGAATAGACTCAGTCATCTCAAGCTTCAACAAGTACTGCATTGCAACACAGTCCCTGCCGAGTTGGTACTGCATTGTAGCGCAGTCCCTGCAGAGCTGGGGTTGGCTTGTACTGGGAAAAATAGACAAGGGAAAAACCTGTTGTAAGATAAACGCTTTTTTTTAGTCCATGGGCTGGAGTTCACACAAACATGTTGTAAGATAAATGCTTGCTTCACACATGAAGATCTCCCACCCAAAGGGCATGCATACAATAGAGACAGCGAAACATAGCATATTTTGAGCTGTTAATCTATGGAAACATCCATGGAGAACTCTGAAGAAATACCATGGTCAATTAAAGACAGTTTTCAGTCAAGGATTAATTCCTGACATCCACACTCGTAGTGCAGGCCAACGGAAGGTGGAAGATAGCAGCCATGGCAGCATAATAACTGTCCACAATTTTGTCTCTGATCTTTCTGATAACCGAAGCATTTTTCTTAGTCGTCCTCTTCTTCTTTGGGAAGACCATGCTGGACATTTGCTGCTTAACTTTACCGAAACACTTCTTGGTTTTATGAGGCATAGTTTCTTTTCTGGAGAAAGTGTAGCTTCTAAGAAAAATCAGCTTGCTAGCATAACCATTGAATTCTTTGTGCTGTTGTCGGTTATCAGTTTCTCTGAAGCTCATCATCCTCACAAACTCTGCTTCTGAATCAGGCCACTTGTGTATGATCCTGAAATAACACTCTTGCCTGTGTATGCTTGCCTGTGCATCTAGGCACCCTGCTACACAGCTTGAATTCATCCTGCTCTAAAGATCTTCAGAACCCACTTAAAAAATAGATTCAAAACCAACGTACCAATGATTTTTTTTTGTGCAAAAGCCAAATCTCTGTTGAATGCAAATGGAGTTGATCTATTCAATCTTCTAGAATATATAGCTTGGTTTCTTTTAAACTGTCTTTTACCCAGTTATTATTACGATATTGTTTGAATCTTTCAAATGAATTCACCCACTCTTGATGGCTCCAACAAGTGGTGCATCTGCAGCAATTACTTGATAACCCTTAATTGACATAAACAAAATCTGCTCGTAGAAAACATCAGGAGTGCGTGCTTAACCAATAGTCAATTTTTGAAATGTCTGAAATTCATTCAGAATATCCTCAGCCTTTTGACATCAAGTCGGTCACTTTCTCCATATAAGAAATACTTAATGGATGATGTAGTCCTAGATGGTGTGGGGATAGTATTGAAATGAGTACCTACCGTGGGGAAAAAATATAGTGGCATAACTTTGGTTGTAGTTGTTTTTGGTATGATTCCAAATCCATACCATAGTTTAAATTGTTAGTGTCTGATAGATAGTTTGTAATTGAAGCCAATCTCTTAAGTCCCAAAAATTGGTAAAACCAATGACAACATCAACTAGCCAAAACAGGATATAGCTTATGGTCAACTTTTCATGCCAACCTCAAATAGATAATTTTTTATTGCAAAATTTGGAAAAAAAGTCCTTACATTGAACCTAGTTCTGTATTGTGTCAATGTTCACGTGCTCTTTTCAATTACCACCGCATAATGCATCATCTGTCGAAGAAATTTTCTTTTCCCATCTATTCCACTCAGTCTTCTTTGGATAATACTAGGCAACAATTCTATTAGCATCAATATTCTCGAGAGGTTGTCTACATTTTAAATTGATTTTGGTTTAAAACTCTTGATTAAAGTTTTAACTGTCATTGAGATTTGAAGTCTTGATCAAGAGTTTAAAATCTCTATCAAGGTAAAACCTTGATTAAGAGTCCACAATGCACATAAACCATTTTCACATCCTCAACTTGCCAAAAAAAAGTGTTATTGAACTTCATAAAGTCATCCATTATTTTTTACAGAAACATATGATAGTTTACCAACAAAGTGACTTAATCCTTGTTTATAAACGACAGTTGGTGTAAATCCATGTTTAAGAATGCTTATATTCAGCGATAAAATAGGCACTTAACTAAGAAAGTACATGTTTGGTTATACTATTTTTCTCTTCATGTTGTATCATAGTGATAATGGTGAATGCCCAAACTCGGAATAGTTGATTGGACTATTCTGTTATATCATGGATAAGGTTAGGATCATATGAAGAATTAAGACAAACTTAAGTCACATTTAATGATATTTGATGGTGACAATACGTGATTCAATAATTTGTTGCACATTACTTAGAGTGCTGTCAGTAGTTTTCTGCTGTTACAGCTAATAAACAAGCAGCATGTGTGGTAGTTAACTGTTAAACTGAGTAAATAGTGTATTAAGGGCACAGAGATGAGTTTTTCAGCAGTTTATACATCTCTTATTGGAAATCCAGCAAGGAGAACGCACTGTTTTATGACGATGGACAGAAATACAGCAAATTCATGGAGGATAGGCTTGCTGTTTCAGGTTAACTCTAGCTAGTCAGGTGATCTACAGTGAGTAAACAGTGTTCCACTCAGTCTTCTTTGGATAATAATAGAGAGCAATTCTATTAGCATCAATATTCCCAAGGGGTTGGCTACATTTTAAATGATTCTTAGGCAAGATAAGAAAATAATCTAATAGATCCCCTAATCCTGCATCTTGATTCTTCACTATTGGAGTTAGAAGAATCCTTGAACATTGCAGGTTCGAAAATACCAAATTGTTGAGATTGCACTTGACTCTTCTAAAATGGGTATATTGAAGGAAAACTTTCAAAAGCGTGTTGTTGTTGTTAAGAGGTAATAGGCTTTGAAGATTGAATGTTAGCACATAAGGTTGTCAACACCCACCTAACCATATGGGAAATGACATTACTTCTCATATATGCATGTAACTTCATTCTTCAAGGAAATTCGTCTTCTAGGCATCTTTTCTATTCATCAAAGGCAGAAATCTGTGGCATAACTCTGTACCAGTGCATTAATTAGAGTGTTGCCAGCAGTTTTCTGCGGTTACAGCTAAGAGACAAGCAGCATGTGTGGTAGTTAAACTGAGTAAATAGTGTATTAAGGGCACAGAGATGAGTTTTTTAGCAGTTTATACATCTATTATTGGAAATCCAGTAAGGAGAACGCACTGTTTTATGACAATAGACAGAAATACAACAAGTTCATGGAGGATAGGCTTCCTGTTTGAGGTTAAATCTAGCAAGTCAGGTGATCTACAGTGAGTAAACAGCAGATGAATAAATTCATGGAGGATAGGCTTGCTGTTTCAGGTTAAATCTAGCAAGTCAGGTGATCTACAGTGAGTAAACTGTGTTCCACTCAGTCTTCTTTGGATAACAATAGAGATCAATTCTATTAGCATCAATATTCTCAAGGGGTTGGCTACATTTTAAATGATTCTTAGGAAATATAAGAAAATAATCTAATAGATCCCCTATTCCTGCATCTTGACTATTGGAGATAGAAGAATCCTTGAACATTGTAGGTTCGAAAATACCAAATTGTTGAGATTGCAATTGACTCTTCTAAAATGGGTATATTGAAGGAAAACTTTCAAAAGCTTGTTGTTGTTGCTAAGAGGTAATAGGCTTTGAAGATTGAATGTTGGCACATAAGGTTGTCAACACCCACCTAACCATATGGGAAATGACATTTGGCTAGAGGAAGGTGGAGTTAGAGAGTTCATTGTTAGAAAAAAAGGATGGACTCGTCTTACTTCTCATATATGCATGTAACTTCATTCTTCAAAGGAAATTCGTCATCTAGGCATCTTTTCTATTCATCAAAGGCAGAAATYTGTACCAGCGCATTAAYTASWGTRCYRGCAGCAKTAATTWSWGYGGTTACAGCTAAGAAACAAGCARCRTGTGTGGTAGTTAAACTGAGTAAATAGTGTATTAARGGCACARAGATGAGTTTTTCAGCAGTTTATACATCTATTATTGGAAATCCAGCAAGGAGAACGCACTGTTTTATGACAATGGACAGAAATACAGCAAATTCATGAAGGATAGGCTTGTTGTTTGAGGTTAAATCTAGCAAGTCAGGTGATCTACAGTGAGTAAATAACAGATGGATAACAAGATCAACACTGTAAGGGTGTATTTCTGGCAGGTGGATAACATGTTCTACTCCTAAATCCCTAACAGAAAAAATAGACTTGGACTGACTAATCAATGAAGAAGGATTTGTCCAACCGAAAGAAGAAATCTAAGTTCTTTAGCACATCCATCGTCGCCTTTTCAGCACTTCAATAGAATGTGCATTCTCAACACAGTTAAATACAGAGAAGCCATGAGTGCGGTTTCCAAGTCCAACAATTTTCCAGCCACGAGGCTCCCAACTTTCTTCAATCCAACTAAAAGTAACAACCTCGAGAGGGACCCAACCAAGGAATTAATCTACCAGAGCACGATAGTACAACTTCTCTACAACTCTAGCTTCGTCATTCTTTGAAATTTAATTATTAGGCTTAGTCATTAAATTCCATAGAAGTTCCAGAGGAATCACCCAGTGATAAACTTTGGAACGAATATCCTATATTTCTTCAATACCAGGTTGTCCTACTTGCCTGCAATAGTCAGTTGCAAGTCTTGGGATGCGACAACAGGCAAATAAACGCTGCCCTAGATGAAGACCTACTGCAAGGTAACTTCAAACATGCGCAAGAACTAAGGATTTATGGGTGGGAATCACAGGACACAATGCTGGAAGATAAATTCTAGAGCATATGGATATTCAATTCCCTTCATTACCATTCACGTACCCAAACATATATGCTCTCTTCATTGCAGAGTATTTTCTCTCGGTCCTCCAGTTCTCAATTCTACATTTTGGAGGTACATGCTCCAAACATATTTTGTAACTGATTTCATATTTTAGAGAGTTTTGATTTTAGTCTAGCGGGGGGTTTGGACCATTTGGAATCAATATAGTTCCCATGTATCCCAACTTGCAAGCAGTGCTCTTCAATCTTGTTACAATATAAAAAAACAATGAAAAAGCCAAAATTTTCAATCTTGAAAATAACAGTACATAACATATGTTCTTAATTATTTGCTTCAGATATCAACAGAAACAATGTTCTGTATCCATGATCAGCGAGATCAATGGAATCAACCGGGAGATTCAATATTGCCATCTAAATTTAAGATGCAAGCAAGTGGTTTGATCTTCCGACAGGTATTCCAAAATCCAGTAGATCCCAGAAGTCCAATATTCTGGGTGCCCTTCCCTTCGGAGTACATGTTCTGAAATATGAAATATGGCAGCATTCTTATTACTCTTACCCAAGTTTCTTAGGTTTTGGATTTAAATTGATTATCTAACCAGAATGTGGAAACAATTTACCTTGTCTAAACACATTGCAGAAACAGCTGTCCATTGACCTTTTACCACTCTCCCCTAGTTAATATGGCTTCAGCCCCAAAAGGGCTTAAAACGTACGATAATGCGAGCTATATGTATAACACGCATTTGAATTCAAAGAATATCAAATTGGGGACTTTTTTCTACAGAATCTACCTAATTTCGCTTTGGGGATTATCTGGTACAGCCGTACAGGAATGGGCTAAGAATCAAACTTGAGCTAGTTGTGGTCAACTTCCAATGGTCAACGGCTACACCACAGCCCAACCGACATATCAAGCTACGGACTTAATAGCTGGATGTGCTTCGTCACTGATGGTATAATCGGTGACAGTCCAGATCCATCTTAAACTTAAATTTTGGAAAAAGTTAAAGACCCACGAATGTTGCTTGATTTACACACATCATCTGAAATTTAGGCAAAGATATATATACCCATTTCCTTGGAAAGGATAAATTAAAACAGCTGGCAATGTTAGGAGTATAATCACCACAGCCTAATGCATAAAGGCGATTGTTTTTCTTAGTGACTGAGATTGAATTTAACACAAGCAAGCTATTTGAAACAGCTCTAAAAACACGAGAAATGAAAACAGAGGAGCCTCCTCTACAATCACTAACACCCCAAATGCAGAGTGAGCAGTCATCATACCCTGTTGTCAGTCTGAGAAGTCTTAGTGAGGTGCTGCCAGATTTTGCAGAAGAGAAGAAAGAGGATGAGTATGAGAACCAGGATCCCAAGTCCTACTAAACCATACTCCACCATCGTCTCTGAACTTTAGCAATGCCCCAATGTCGCCTCCAGACATTAATAAAAAAAGAGGCTGTTACCGGGTTGGAAATAAGAATGATTATTCCACTGACATCCTTGACCCTCCCTCGCACTCTCTCAGGTTTTGATGATCAATGTTTGATAACAAAAGACAACACAGGGTGGATGGAAGTAATATATATATATATATATTACCAGAATGTAAATATATAGAGAGATGGAACACCTGCGTTTACTGCATCCCTATTAGATGTTATCAACTTTTCAAACAACACATTAATTCCCATGATTCCAAAGGATATACTCAACCAACTAGACCTCAACACTCTATACCTCCATTCAATCCACCTCACAGGCCTACAGCTTTCATATTTCCCATCAATTATCATTTTCTTGATAGAAAGTGAAGAATCATGGACTTGTCCCACAATAGATTCACTGGTTCAATAACTCAAAATGTCAGTGATCAGATTAGCATGGAATAACTAGTTCCATCACACAATTCTCAGTAGAGATATGTCATTTGAATAGTAGTGTAATACAGCTGCCAGTCATAACTAAGGCTCTAAACTACTACTACCGGAACTATAAAACCATAACTTTTTCATCCCATAACCTTTTCATTTTCAACATGATGATGAAAATTACCCTTGAGAGAATATTTCGTCAATAAACTAACTACGATGACATAAAGGTCACGAGCCACGATACCATTTAGTTATAACTCAGTGAATTAGAGTACTATGTCAGTGGATTAGAATACTTTAGGACTATGTTAACATAATACCTCTGTCACTCACTGGATTAGAAATCATAGGACTACGCTGACATAAAGTGCAGGAGCAGGGGTTGATCAGAAATTTACTGGCTGGGTTGACCGGGTTTGGCAGGCACTAGCTTTTACTTCTAATCATTCATTCATAAATTGAGTAATTGTGTACAGTATTTGTATAGATATATCTGGCCAAGTAAATTTGAAAGTACTTTGGCAAACAATTTTAATAGTCTTTCTTGACAGGTTGAGACACAACACAAGTTTGCCAAAGGTTGAGGTCCAAGTTAGTTAATTGGTTAGACCCAATTCTGTGGGTTTTTCCCACATGCAGTCATATTTTAAGAGCTACACAGATAGCTCTGTTCTATTTGTTGCCTCCGCTTTCTTTGGACCCTTACGAAGATATCTAGGCGCCTCGGTTTTATAGAGGGAGGGATAAAGAGCGTTTTTGCTTCCTGTCTTTGGCCACCCCAAATGAGAAATGCTAGGCTATTACAATCTGGCCTACCATATAATATATATTACATCTGTTGATATTATGGTAGTCGCGGGAGGTATTTATCTCCACGTGTAAACCTGACGAGAATAGAATATTCCGTGAAGCAAGAAGAAACCCTAATTGATTGGTTAATAACCCTAGAAGACAAGTCGGCTCAGGGGAATGACTTGTATTAGGTTATTAGTGTTAATGTTTCATGCTGATATTATAGTTCTTTGCATTTCATAAGATAAGAGCATAATATGAACAAGATCACTGAGAAATACACATCCACAATAGACACAACATTTATCCTGGGAAACCCTCTAGGGGAAGAAAACCCAGCAAAAACTTCATTATCATAAATAGCTTATCAAGAGTTCAAGAGATAACTCAACCAATACAGAAAATCCTCCTCCAAGAGATGCGCCACCCTTCTTCTTCTTTCACCAACTTGAAATATCACCTTGCCTCATAAGAACATGAGCAAGTGAAGTGTGTGTTAGAAGTGAGGCGCTAGCCTCTTATTTATACTAATCTGGCATGTGTGAAGAGTCACCATCTTGGCAGGGCCGACCTCTCACACTGGGTGGGAAAATCCACCTTTAATTAAATCTGGCCCTTTCATTATAACTGCTGGGGCCGACTTCTTATTCTTTACATTATAATTGTCCGATGACCAATCCGCAAAAGGGGATTTGGTCCTTATACAATTACCGACTTGATTAATCCTCAATG
>ML799331.1:89403-104718 GCA_009831015.1 Picea engelmannii
TTACCGACTTGATTAATCCTCAATGGGGATTAATCTAATAATAAAAATAATAATAATGACATGATTAATCCACAATGGGGATTTAATCCAATAACAAAATAATAAGAATGCTCTTCGCAGTTACATTATTTCAACAATTAGTCTCCAAGAGAAGAAGTCGCCTAAAGGAAATAATATATACTAAAGAATTAGAACCCAGAATGTCTCTATGTCTCTCTCTCATTACGAAACAAATGTGTGTATATATATATATATACTCCTAATAAAAAAAACAAGTATATTAAGTATTTCTCGATGAAATCAAAATATACAATTTGATGTATTATTAAGAAACTACATAAGAATATGTCTCTATGTTTCTCTCTCATTTCGAAATATATATATATATATATATATTCCCAAGAAAAAAAACAAGTATATTAAGTATTTCCAAATGAAATCAAAATATACAACTTGATGTGTATTATGAAACTATATAAGACTATGTCTCTTTTTTGCAAAAGAAAGAGAGATTTGTTGAGAAACATCTTTCACCCTACAATCAAGATGAGTTCGTATACAACCTTCCATCATAATTTGGCTTAAGCGAATAAACTACAACAATTTTTTCAAAGATAGTTGCATATAATCATCATCAATTCTGGAAAAACAACAAGTACATGTCTTTTCTAGAAGCAATTTTTTCAAAGATAGTTGCATATAATCATCATCAATTCTGGAAAAACAACAAGTACATGTCTTTTCTAGACGCTGAAGGAGGTCTATTCAGGGAGAGATAATTTTTCATTTGTTTCAATGTAACCAATGACCTTTCTTGTAGGAATAGGGCTTCCTTGGATAATTTATCTATAGATTCTTTCAATTCTTAAAGAAAAATTCTTAAAGAAAACAGGTTTGAATGTTATATTTTCAAATTAATTTTTTTTTTTTGGTTTATCTTCACCATGACTAGGAATTTTCAAAAAGATCTTCTCGTTAGCCCAATCAATGACAATTTTGTTCTCACCAAATACAAAATACTTGTTTATTTATGATTCCCTTGTGAGCTTCCTAATAGGATCCATAAAGTACACATTTCAGATTTATTATTGGTTTCATGTCTCCATGTTGCATTGAAGGAAAAGTGATGATTTTTTTATAGAAGTAGAATATTACCCGCGTTACAAGTTTTTGAGGAATTTTGACTAGTTTCGTCTGAGAACCCCTAGTGTTTGGAGGAGTCTATATTAGGCTATTTGATTATTCTTTTGGTCTTAATCTTCATTGGAGCCCATATACCTTCATATGCATATTTTATTTGGGCACTCCCCTATATGGGATCATATCTTTGCCTTGAAAAATCATGTCATTTCTAGCTAACCATAATGCCTAGGCCAATACGCAAGGAATTTCTCTATGCTATTTGACTTTTTTGTTTTTACACCAGTTCTTAAAACATGTTAGGGTGAAAATGAACAATGAACAATGAACTAAAAGATGGTTAACAAATTCTTTATTTTTCTTGAATAATATGCAGTCATGCATTTGTTAGGCCCCTCCCATCCTCTGTTTTGGATAATTGTTCCATGGGAGGACTTTATTGGAGGTTGCTAGCTAAGAATATCCTAGTTTTACGAGGACATCTTAGTTTCCAAATGGTCTTCCATAACCATGCCTTTTCTTTCTCAATTTCTTCTTTTATCTTTTCCTCGTAACCTAAGTTGGCACTAAAGTTTCCTTTAGCTTTATTTTTCGACCATACAATCTCATCTTCTTCTTATTTCAGGATTATATCAATTAGCTTAAGACTTGTGAGTGTATTGGTTCCATTCTTTAGCCATCTCACCTTGGATACCAAGCTATAATTCGGTTTTCCATCATTGACTCCAAATCAAATTGTAGTTGGTTCAATAGCATTTGGCAAACTGAATATGCCTTTGTCATGAATAATGTTGAGAAGAGGATATTTATAGCCTACAGTTTTTTGAAGACGCCAACTAGGGATCTTCACCTATTTTTATTTTGTTTTTTCTTCCAATTTTCCAAACCAACCATTTTCCAATTAGGGGGAGTGCCATTGCGATTGCTTTCCAAACTATTGAATCCCCTCTATGACCTTTTCGATCCTTTCTAATCCACTCGTCTATTGATCCTGGAGTGATGTACTTTGCAATCATTATTTTGACCTATAATGAGAAAATTTATGTGTTCAAGTGTTCTAATTCAAAATATAAATTTCACCTCTTAAACAATAGGTTTCCTGGATCTTAACCCATGTTATGAAATATAAACAAAACATGAGCAATGGACAATATTTGAATCCTTAACAACCCCAATCCACTAGGCAATTCAAGATATAAGATATCAATGTTTTACAATAAGTTTTGGCCCTCTAGGGCAATCTTACAACTAGGGATCTTCACCTATTTTTATTTTGTTTTCTCTTCCGATTTTCCAAACCAACTATTTTCCAATTAGGGGGAGTGCTCTTGCAATTGCTTTCCAGACTATTGAATCCCCTTTATGACCTTTTATATCCTTTCTAATCCACTCTTCTATTGATCTTGGAGTGATGTACTTTGCAATCATCATTTTGACCTATAATGAGAAAATTTGTGTGTTCAAGTGTTCTATTTCAAAACAAAAATTTCACCTCTTAAACAATACGTTTCCTGGATCTTAACCCTGTGAATTTTCAGGATTAGGGCTATTATGAAATATAATCAAAACATGAGCAGTGGACAATATTTCAATCCTTAACAACCCCAATCCACTAGGAAATTCAAGATATAAGATATCAATGTGTTACGATAAATTTTGGCCCTCTAGGGAAATCTTACAACTAGGGATCTTCACCTATTTTTATTTTGTTTTCTCTTCCAATTTTCCAAACCAACCATTTTCCAATTAGGGGGAGTGCTCTTGCGATTGATTTCCAGACTATTGAAGCCATTCTATGACCTTTTATATCCTTTCCAATCCACTCTTTGATTGATCCTGGAGTGATGTACTTTGCAATCATTATTTTGACCTATAATGAGGAAAATTTTGTGTTCAAGTGTTCTAATTCAAAACAGAAATTTCACCTCTTAAACAATAGGTTCCCTAGATCTTAACCCTGTGAATTGTTAGTCTTAGGGTTGTTATGAAGTATAAACAAAACATGAAAAGTGGACAATATTTTAATCCTTAACAACCCAATCCACTAGGCAATTCAAGATATAAGATATCAACGTGTTATAATAGGTTTCGACCCTCTAGGGAAATCTTATCATGTATGTAACAGATCTGAAAACACTTATGATAGCTTTAAAAACGAGAGTAAATCTTCTATTCTATTGTTAGATTATAATGTTAAATCGCTTAACATATTCACCCTTAACTTATTTTAAATCATTAAGACATATAGTGATGGAAATTACAAACTATGAAGAATATACTAATGGCTAAAAATCGAATCTGTGATTTAGACAAGTAGTGGATAGTTGAAAACTTCATGAATATGCATAAATATGAAGTTCATGTATGCCATAGATATATCACAAGGTTAGTAAAATCTCCAAACCCTATCTAGGGAAAACAATGAAAACCCTAACTCACACCAAGGAGATGGAACAAGCATGCATCACACAAGCATGTCCTCCAAGGAAAGATGTTTCCTCTTCTTCTCCAAGTACAACCTAAGGTTTCATCTCAAAACTGTAACTCAAAATCTCCAAGGGACGAAACCCTAACCCTAATCTTCAAGATGGTCTAAGAAGTTGAAGAAATCTTAGTGACTCCAAGAGAGAGATAGATAGAGATCAATTATAGAAAAAAATCCAAGAGAGTGTTGATTTTTCATAAGCTAGGTTAAGCATGTAGTTCATTTAATTTCATCATGTCTTAACCATAAACACGAATGTTGCAGCAACTAAGATCACAAGAAGAAACACCATGCACAAGAACACAAGATATATCCTGGGAAACCCTTCTCAAACAAGGGAGAAAAACCCAGCCAAATCCTATGCTATACTCTTCAAGAGAAAGACCTTTCACCACCAAGAATGACTTAGCACACAAGAGGGTGCTTAAGCCCTAGAAACCCTAGCACCCAAGAGAGGTGCACACCTTTGCCAAAGAGAAGTACTTGCTGAAATTTCCAAAACATGTGTGGAGGATATGATTCTACAATGGAGAATCATCTCCTACTTATATTAGACTTTGACCAATTAGCAAGGGCGTCTTATTGGCACAACAGGGCCGACCTCTTTAAGTCAAATACACTTTATTATTATATTTATTACTATAATTAATATTCACATTATTAATTATCTTCTTTATATTGATCATATTAACATAGGGCTGACCTGTACCCTTTACATAATAACTAGGGTTACAGGTAGGTCTGACTCTTGAACAATATATAGCAAAGGATCTGATACATCCACTAGGGGCCACATCCATAGGGATGCCATGGACCTGATTCACTGCATTACACAAATGAGCCAGGTCCTCACATGTTCACCTATGCTCGTCCATAGGCACGTCTGCTCTACAGATCTTCTTTCCCACTGCCACCAACAGGAGGATCATTTGGAGTCTTCTCGTCAACTCTGTTGCTGCTCAGAGGAGGCCATCACATCATCTTCGTTCTTGTTCACATGTTGATGTGCCCAACACTTTTGGGATTTCCCATGTTCACCTTGGGCTCAGCCACAGGCACGTCCTAACTCAACAAATCGCTTTTTATCCGGATGATCATCTGTAGTTCTTCTCTCTCACGTCATGGAGGAGGCCATATATACATTCCTAGCCCTGTCCCAAGCTGAGAGTAAGGCTTCACATAGCTTCTATATTCCACATCTCACAGGTTTGTAAGCTGGAGGATGTCTCCTATAGCTGCATTCATCAACACTCCCTCTCAGCTAGGGAGGCATTCTCCATCAGGCCAAGCTTCTCACGTGGATGAATTTTAAATTTTGTCTTGGCTGGAGTTATAGACACTCCCTCTCAACTAGGGAGCCATTATTCACGAAGTTAATTTGGTGAAGATATCTGCAATCTGCTCATGTGTAGGAAGGTACTGCAAGTGTACGATTTCCTCTGCATCATATCTCTGACATAAGAAAATTTTATCTCTGTGTGTGACAAACCATTAGGAGGCTCTGGGTTCTTTAAGGAGCCTTATATATGGTTCTCTGTCATCAACATAGGATCTATCTCATGGTTAAGTAGATCTGTCGGAAGTATGTGAAACCACATTGCTTTGCACACTTATTGCTATATATATATGTACTCTGTCTTTGGTGCCTTTCAGGCTACAGAGTTTATGTTTCTTGCTGCAATAGGAAACCATGGAAAAATTCAAGGTAGAACCTTAACATGGTGTGCTCTTCCGGTTCATTGTACTTTCTGCTCAATCTGAATCGGCATGAATCAAGTCTGGTGTTCACCGAATACATCAGTGATCCAATCAACTGTGGATTGGTCTTGTCTGAATCAATATTAATCTTCTTCTTTAAATCCATCATGGTGGATTTGCATTCTGTCATACTTCTTGTCCCAAGAGGTAGTGTATCATACTCAGATCCTTTATGAAAATCAAAAGTCAATACTTGTTTGTTTTCAACAACTAGGCTTTCTGAGTAAGTCATCAGGATCAGGTTCTTGTCACCAAAACTGTAGGTTTGGATCAACAATACTTTTGCCAAAAATCAAACTCATCAAGAATCTATATGATATAGTTTCCAACTCATGGATGGAAGTGTATCTGGTTCACTGGATCAAGTGTTTCATCATAGACAACTACCTCTGTTTGAGAGAAACCTTTGGCTATAGATCTCGTTTTGTATTACCTTGATACTTTCATTAGCTGTATGCTTTACCACATGTTTCTCTTTCTGGTCCTTGAATAATATCTTATGCACCATCTATTCAAGTATACTGGTACTCTTCTGTTATGGCATTTGGCCATATTGGTTCTCTTGTTGTTTTTTTAAGACATGGAGTCTTATCATCAATGAAGTGTCTCATGACCAGAGGATAGCTTTGAAAAACTCTTTTACTTTCTCGGAAGGTGCCTTGAGAAGCTTGTATGCTTTTCTGTCTCTTGCATAGTGAGTCTAGGTAGGTATTTTATGCCTTGCTGCAATATCACTAAGCATATCAACTGGAGCAACTGGAATAATGTCTTTCTCCCTCTGAACTGCTGAAGGGGGAGAAGGTATAGTCTTATTGTCAATCTCCATCTGAGATTCTTTGGATCTTTGAAAGACTATCTCTTCTTCAAGGACAACGCTTCTGCTTGTCTAAATCTGTCTCTGACCAGGGACGTCGATCTGGAACGTCTTTGAAGATTCACCGTGTCCTTTCTTCCTAAAGGATTTAGCTTGGACTTCTTCTCTTTGGTTACATGAAGATACACTGGGCACCCAAATAACCTGAAGTGTTCAATCTCAGGCTTCACTCTGGTGAAGGCTTCTATTCTAGTGAAGACTCTTGTTCTGAAAATATATTGCGTCATGCATGCTTATGCCCATGAAATCATAGAAAGATTATGATCATGCATTATTGCATTGATTGTCTCAAGGATGGTTCTATTCTTTCTCTTTTTCAAATAGTTTTGAGTCCCTCTAAGTCAATGTGACTCCCTCTGAAGGATAAGCATCTTCCTTTGTTCTTGACCTGTCTGGAACAAGAAAACAAGAGGAACCAAAACAAGAATATCTCCTAAAGGAGAATAATGAGTACATCTCTAGAATCAAAACAATTTTAAGGATTGTTATCATAGCTACAACACCTATTTGTAATGTAACATACTTTAAAAATATAAGTTAGAGGAATGACAATTACAACAATCAAACTTGGAGTCTTCACTTCCAATGTGTTGCTTTTCTTCCAAGTCTCCTTCACTCAAGATAATAAGGGATTTCTTTAACCTGTCTTTTGTACTAGGACAATATTCTATCTTGACAGAAGGTTGGGTTAAAGAACAAACTCTATGATCTCAACTTTAATCCATCTAATATCTTGACTTTAATTTTGACCAAAGGTTAGTATGATGGTCATAGCTTCAACATGCAACCTAGATCAAAATAATGTCGTAACAAATAGATGCATATTAGAATAATCAAACCTAGGTTGCATTATTCCTCTGAAATTGTTGGATCTTGAGATCCTTTTGGATCTATGGCAAGAGATCCCTTCTCCTGCAAATAACCTTTAAAGCTTAACAATTTAAACATATGTGAGTACATACCTTTGATAGCATTTGCAGGTAGTGGCACCATCTGGTAGCAGCGGTAATAACTCTTTAAAAGACTTCAAGGGTGACTGCAACTGGTACAACAACTGATACTTCAATTGATATTGCAGTTGATTTTGTAACTGCAACTGCAACTTAGGGTTTTATGAGGAAACCCTAATTTTTCAAACTTCAATTTTTCAAATTTTGATCCAGGGGATAGATGCGCTGAGCTGAGGCGAGTAAGCTTGTGCAGTTAGATTTCTGAAAATCCAAAATTTGCCCCCTCAAACTTGACAAATGGATTTCTGGACTGGTGCTTCTAGTTTTCTGGTACTTATGGTACTTTGTGAAAACTAGGGTTTCACTTTTCGGGAGATCTACCCACTGAAAATGTGCGTTGAAGGTGCCAAAGAGTTCCTTGGGTTAGGGCGCACTTTTCTAGATGGTTTTGAGGCTGAAAATTTTCTTCAATAAAAAGCCCTAATTTTCTTGTACGACAACAATGACATTTTTCCTTTTTCTTGTGAAGAATGCTTGTGCAATGGGTTCTTTTAAGACCTATGCTTTGATACCATGTTGATTTTTCATAAGATAGGTTAAGCATGTAGTTCATTTAATTTTGTCATGTCTTAACCATAAACAAGAATGTTGCAACAACCAAGATCACAAGAAGAAACACCATGCACAAGAACACAAGATATATCCTGGGAAACCCTTCTCAAACAAGGGAGAAAAACCCAGCCAAATCCTTTGCTATACTCTTCAAGAGAAGGACCTTTCACCACCAAGAATGACTTAGCACACAAAAGGGTGCTTAAGCCCTAGAAACCCTAGCGCTCAAGAGAGGTGTGCACCTTTGGCAAAGAGAAGTAATTGCTGAAATTTCCAAAACACGTGTGGAGGATATGATTCTACAATGGAGAATCATCTCCTACTTATATTAGACTTTGACCAATTAGCAAGGGCGTCTTATTGGGACAACAGGGCCGACCTCTCTAAGTCAAATACACTTTATTATTATATTTATTACTATAATTAATATTCACATTATTAATTATCTTCTTTATATTAATCATATTAACATAGGGCCAACCTGTACCCTTTACATAATAACTAGGGTTACAGGTAGGTTTGACTCTTGAACAATATATAGCAAAGGATCTGATACACCCATTAGTGCTCATCCACTAGGGGCCACATCCATAGGGATGCCATGGACCCGATTCACTGGATTACACAGATGAGCCAGGTCATCACACGTTCACCTATGCTCATCCATAGGCACGTCTGCTCTACATATCTGCTTTCCCACTGCCACCAACGAGAGGATCATTTGGAGTCTTCTCGTCAACTCTGTTGCTGCTCAGAGGAGGCCATCACATCATCTTTGTTCTTGTTCACATGATGATGTGCCCAACGCTTTTGGGATTTCCCACGTTCACCTTGGGCTCAGCACGCACGTCCTAACTCAACAGATCACTTTTCATCCGGATGATCATCTGGAGTTCTTCTCTCTCACGTCATGGAGGAGTCCATATATACTTTACTAGCCCTGTCCCAGCCTGGAACCACGAATCCTTTATTAGGGGCTTTCTCTCAGGTTTGTAAGCTGAGAGTAAGGCTTCACATAGCTGCTATATTCCAGATCTCATAGGTTTGTAAGCTGGAGAATGTCTCCTATAATTGCATTCATCAACAAAGAGTGAGAGGAGAAGTTGTCTCTAGTTATCGACAATGAAGAATAATTACCTATCGATAGGAATGGGATGAATGGAATATACTGGAAAGATTTCGAGGCAAATATTGTGTATCTAGTGGACATTGTTGACGGAATCTCAAATTTTATTAGAGGGAGAAGGAGAGAGGCATAAGTCTCTTTGAGAATGAGAGAAGAAGAAGGTTCCAGAGAGAACCACGTTTCCATAGAGATAAGACCAAAAAAAGTTGTTACAGAGAGCGGGAAAGGGAAATATCTTCTGAGATGCCAGAAAAGTGGACGTTGGATAACGCATCTAATGAACCTACATTTAGGTACATATATACATCTTATGAACCTACACTCAGTTATGCCTATCGCGCCTCTCCATATATACATCTAATGAACCTACATTCAGCTATGCCTATTCACATTCACCTCCTCCTCTATCTCTGTTCCGTTCTGGTCTTTGTGTTGTTTGTTTATGTGAGAGTATGGAAGCGCTTCCAATGTGGTTTCTGTCACTTATTGTGGTTTGTGCTTGTGTCTATTTCATGTCTTATGTATGGTGTTGGTGTTTGTGTTGTATATGTGAAATTGTCAAGTTATAGAGGTTGGAGGTTTAATTGGATATGAATGTGAGGGAGCTTGGAGATGATTGAAGAAAAAGAATCAAGAATTGGGAGTTGAATCACCTCACCACGTTGGACGCGGTTCCGGTCCTATTCCAGTGAGGTATCATAATTTATTGTTCTCTTCTTTTCTAGGCTTAGCTCTGTTCCTCTCAGCTCTGCGGACGGGAGGGAGGCACGTTTTTTTCCCTTTCCCTTTTAGTAAATTAAATATTATTATGTATTTTTAGCTCTGCTCTGCTCTTGAAGTTATCTAAATTAAATGTTATTATTTATATCTTTGTATCTTGAAGACAAGAGCCAAAACAAGAGCCGTGAATGACAAAGAGCTATCTAAATTAAATGTTATTATCTAGCTCATATCTTTGTATCTTGAAGACAAGAGCCAAAACAAGAGCCGTGAATGACAAAGAGCTATCTAAATTAAATGTTATTATCGAGCTCATATCTTTGTATCTTGAAGACAAGAGCCAAAACAAGAGCCGTGAATGACAAAGAGCTGAGTTCCTACCCTCAGTCATCGATTGTAGGTATGCAGGTACATATTATTCCCTTTTCTCAGTTTTTAAGGGTTGAAAGCAGCATAGATGTTAAATAAATTGTTTCATAATAATATAGAGTTTTCTTAGCGGTAATTGCATATATCTCTGTAAATGTTTATGAGGAGGCTTGGGTTGGGTTGGTTTACACTTCACTGAGGCGATGTAGGGTTGATTTGAATCTGCTGGAGTATAAACAAAAAAATCTGAGCTGACAACCCTTATTCATTTTTTTATTTTAAACTTTAAGAATCCAATATCTATATTTTTGGAATCTAATTACAATTTTTGAGTCAGATTTTCAAAATTTTGAAAATGCTCACCCACATTTGGATTTGAACCTGTCACCTATAAGACACATATTATTTACCATTAAACTCGTATAAACATCTAAAATATATCAAAATAAGTTAAAAAATAATTAATACAACAATAACATTGTGTAATTCAAAAACTGTATCACACATTGAAAAATCACAAATAATGAAAGTCTTAATGCAAACACTAGCTGTGTCCCAAACCTGTAAATATCTACTTTTTCCAACTGTAAAACCTGTGAAAAATAGAATTTATAAAAATTCTGAAGTGAATAACTATATATTCTAAAATCTATACATTTTCAGTGTTACTAAAAGTTCATTCATAACTATGTATTTTCTGTACTTAATTATTATCAAAGTTAGTACTTAAGTAATGCAGAGTAACTTTTAAAACTTTTTATTTTATTTTATTAGTTATATTTTAATTTTAATTTTAATATTTTTTATATCAATTTTTTTTTTAAATACTCATTTATTACAGATTTGTTTTTCATATAAAAGTTATTTCTTCTTTTATATATTTTTAAAATAAATAAATAATTTTTTTTTCTTAAAAGATTATATAAATAAATGTTTTTATTTTTCATATTTTTAATTTTTTATTAATAAATTTTAAAATTAGAAGTATAAATTTTTATTTATTTATTTTAATTTTGATAACTCTCCTTAAAATGATAGTTTGTCAATTTCATTTTTTATTAATGAATACGTAATTATGAAATAGCATGTTCATCATTTATTGATGTTAAAATTGTCATTGACCTATGAATATTTTACATTTCAACTATTTTATATTAATTTTTTTTATTAATGTTAGAATTGTTATTTTATATTAATTTTTTTTTATTAATGTTAGAATGGTCATAAATAGCATGTTCATTATTTATTGATGTTAAATTGTCATTGACCTATGGATATTATACATTTCAACTATTTTATATTAAAAAAATTTATTGATGTTAGAATTGTCATTGACTTTTAGCTATGAATATTTTACATTTCAATAGATTTATATTAAAAAATTAAAATTATATTTAGTGAATTTTTACACACTTATGTAATCAAAAGTTATTCAAAAAGTTCAATCATAAAAAGGAAGCAGGGTAAATATAATGGCCGTAATGTCAACGCAGCCAGCTTCGCGAAATACTATTTGGACGACTGTTAAACCCTCAGAATTACAGTTTTGTGAAACAACGCTATTTAATGGAAAGTTGTTCCTGTACGCTAGATGCCTTGGCTTTCTGAGACAGATGAATGAGTTTGCTCGCCCAAAAGCATGTGGAGCATTGTTCTGTCAGAATGGCTTAGACACTAAATACAAAAGAAAACACATGGAAGAATGACATCGACATTGTGTACGAAAGACACATTTTTTGACGTGTAGAATATAGTTCTCAAAACCATGAAGTGTAGACTCGTTGAATGAGAGGAAATCATTCTCGACTGGTGCGTGGTGTTGTTCTCCCGCGGTCATGAGCGCTCGACTGCTTTGTCTTGAAAACTCGACATAAAGCATAAGCATCCTGTGCATTTTACATCCAATCAAACCTATTCAGAAATGGAGTAAGCTAACTCGAGAGCAATCTTCCTTCCCGAGTTCTCCTTTTAAGTAAAAAAAACTTAAAAAACTTAAAAACTTTTAGTAAAAAAATTAGCTTGAATCTAGTCAAATTTTAAGGAGTAAGTTGAAAAAGGTAAGTTGAGTTTCTCATGGATTAATGTTCCATGTATTTCAAAACTTTTTTCTAAAGATTATGTCCTATTTTAAACTAATTCAAATGCTCAAAACTTTTTTCCAAAAATTATATCCTATTTTAAACTAAACCAAATGGTCAAAAAAAATCAACCAAAATTTTGAATTTACCTAAAATTTAAAAACAAACCTTTCAAAAACCTGCAGCCAATTTTTTCTAAAGATTATGTCCTATTTTAAACTAATTCAAATGCTCATAACTTTTTTCCAAAAATTATATCCTATTTTAAACTAAACCAAATGGTCAAAAAAAAATCAACCAAGATTTTGAATTTACCTAAAATTTAAAAACAAACCCTTGAAAAACCTGCAGCCAAAAAATAACTAGGAAGGAAAGTTTACTCCCGAGTTAAACCTTACCTCGAATGCATCGAGATACGTGAGATCCAGAAATAATACAGTTGTTCTATGAACTTGTGAATTTTGTGAAGTATTACTTTTATCCTTACACTTGTTCAAGTTCAAGGAAGACGAAATTATTTTTATATACCAAATAATTACAGAAAACAGCAGAAGAATTGTTTTTACCTGCCCTTCACACCTATTGATTCTAGCATAGCGAACTAGGCTAATTTATTTTGTTTTTCTTCTGAATCAAATCTATGCCACTTGAAATCGAGATTAAACATTTTACATAAGCCATAGGTGGCTTATAGATTGAAGTACCTGCGACGAAGGTAAGGCTCCACATTCCTCCTCGACGAGATGATATTCATGCATACGCCACTCCGTTTGATAAGCTCGATGGGGATGACCTATGTAAAATGTAAAACTTTTTCGCTTTCCAATTGGCTGCATATCAGAGCTCATAATTTCATCGCTTTTTCCCGTATCCTTCCAGTAACCCGCTTCCGAGGCCCTCTGTATTGTTGTGCCATTTGTATACTTCTTGTTCCTCCGGCGGAAAAAATACCACTCCTGATCTCTTCCAGTCAGAAGGCCTTTCTCTACATACCTCAAGAAATGTTATGACAAACTGGAAATTCTGAAAATTTTAGGACAGGGAGAGCATGGGGATTCTAATTAGCTAATTATTAAACAGTAATTTCAAGCTTTTGAAAAACGATACTCATCAATCTTAACCCTTATAGATCTTCAACTGCGCAGAGGGTTCAAATCACTAAATTTTCAGAACACAATTCACAAATAACAACTAAGATCATATAACTTACCAGGCAATTCCCACGGCTCACACTTGCAAATATCAACCTCGGTAATAATGTCATGCTCCATCTCGATCGAACCACGAACTTTGCGTTTCAAAAATTCTACTAGTTCTTTGTGCGTGGGACGAAATCTAAATCCAGGGGGCAAATTCAAAGGCCTCGAAGCCATTAAAGCATATTCTGTACCAAATTTTATTCTTACAGCCTACAAAATGTAAAAGCGAACGCTACAAGATGGAAGCTATGGATGCTTCAGCTAAATCTGGCCAGACTACGGTGAATTTCGAAACATGTAGCAAAAATATTTAACAAATAAAAGAAACCCCACTAACACATGTACTTCCTCGATTCTCTGTGCCTGCAAAGAAAGCAAAGAACAAAACAGCTTCTGTAAAAATACAAAGCAAAATGAAATTTTGTTTAAATGCAGCGAATGTCGAAACAACTTACAAAATCAGCTGAAGGGCCTCCAGAAGGAACGACCCGGCTTTAAATATGCAAGTGCGCAGTCGATCAAGGATCGCTAAAGAACTTCAATATTGGAAGTGATTTACCGTACAAATTATTGATCGCTGATATCTTGGCCAGTTCAGATGGAGAAGAACTGCGTGGAGGTAGTAGAAGTTTGAACCACCCAATGCCATTATATAATCTTTTTCGCAACCCGTAATACATTCCGGCCGTATGTTGCCACTAAATGGAGTAATGCCACTAAATCCACTCTAATTCATTCTAAATGTAGTTATGCCACTAAATTCATTCTAATTTATTCTACATTTGCAAGCCTTTAGTCCTTAATTTTGATACAAAGCAAGTAAGTACCTTTGGAGTACTATGCATCACTACTCTATTCGATTCTTTATTCTTGTGCAAACCTTTGGGTTGATCACCGCTCTTTTTGGCGACTAAGTTATCCTATCTGTTACTTTTTATTTCCTTTTGGCGACTCAGCTGTGACTAAGCTGTTTCCACGGGAGTGGGTTAATTCGGAAGTAATTTTTTCGGCAGGTTTTAGGGGGATAGGCTTTTAAATTTTCTGTCAATCCAAAATTTTTCTGCCAATCCAAAATTTTGATTGATTTTTTGAATATCTGGGTTAGTTTAAAATGGGATAAAATTTGATTGATTTTTTGAATATCTGGGTTAGTTTAAAACGGGATAAAACTTTTGGAGTAAGAATCTGAAATGCATGAAATTTTGATCCATGCAAAATTCAGACTATGTAGATGGGGGCATTAATAGAAAAAATTATATGTAGATGAGAGGCATTAATATTAAACTTTTTCTATTAATACCCCTCACCCACCCCTGAAAATCTCACCAAATTCAAATCCACTTTTTTTTTATTTAAAAAAAAAAAAATTGCTACCTAATACTCCTTCTCCGTTTATCACTGGTAATTTTACAGTCAGTGGCGTCATTTACCACCCATTAGTGACGTCATTTCCCAGTAAGAGACGCCATTTCTCTCATGTTATTGAATGACGTCATTTACCAGTTAGTGACATCATTTCCCTCACGTCATTCAATCACGTCATTACCCTCGTTTGTAACATCGTTCACAATAAAGAGAGATTTATTGTGGTTTAAAATTTTGTCGTTCTAACGTTAGCTTAAAAAATGTTATAAAATTGCAAAGAAATAATTATAAAAAAGAGTCGTTGATGTAGCTAGCTCAAAAAAATTGTTATAAAAGTGCAAAGGAATAATTTAAAAAAAAAAAGTCGTTGATGTAGCTGAAGAGCTTCCGAGTGGTGAAGGAATAATTAAAAAAAAAGTCGTTGATGTAGCCGAAGAGTTTCAGAGTGGTGAAGGAATGCTCTTGCTTGCCACTAAATGGAGGAATGATATATTTCATGGATATTCTTTAGAAATTGTCAATATTACTATGTTTCAATATTAGACATATGATTATTGATAGGAATTAATAACAATTGAAATAAAGTTATTTTTATATGATTAAATAATAAATAAATTTATATCAATATTATAAATTTTA
>ML799331.1:104878-124718 GCA_009831015.1 Picea engelmannii
TATTGTATGAAATATCAAATCTATGTTAGGTAGCATTTTTTGTCCAAATAGATCAATTTAGCCATTATATGAGACTATCATGGATGGGGAGTGGTTTTTCTTTAGTTTATTCATGGGTTTTTGACTTATGATACTTTAGTATGGATGGGGAGTGGTTTTTCTTTAGTTTATTCATGGGTTTTTGACTTATGATACTTTAGTATATGATAACAACAACTTGGAGGAAGTGACTTCATACAAATATTTTGGAATTGATATTCACTACAAGCTCAACTCAAATTATATCATTGAGAAAATGATTATTCGGGAATGGAAAGTTTATTATGGGCTTCAAAACAATTGTAAATCAGTCGATCTTTGGATTTGGAACAAGAAGAAACTCCTCTTTGAGACTCCCGTTACACCTGTTATTCTTTATGGATGTGAATTGTGCGGTTGTAGTATCTCTCATGAATCCTGGAGAAAGATAGAGAAAAAACAAAAGAATTTTATAACCTATGATCTCAAAATTAAAGGAAATACGCCCTATCTCATCCTCCTCTTAGAAATAAACCTCTCCCCCATTGAGAGCACGACTATGACTAGATACCTAATGTATAAGAACAAGTTAAACAACATGGAAGACAAGAGGCTTTCTAAAATTGCTTCAAAATCGAGTCGTAACCACCATCGATTTAAGCGAGGATAGCATAAAGATGCCCCGACTTGGATAAACTATTAGGGAATCATGAAAGACACCATTTTGCAGAATAAAGATATTATTAAAAATATCATCAAATCAAAATTTAAGGATGTAATCAACCCTAATTTAGAAGATCAAAATTATATATTAAAGAAAAAAATAAGCATGGCTAAGATAAGAACAAATTATCACGAGCTCCATAATAAAACTAGGCGTTGGTCAATTCGTAAAACGCCTTGGGATGAAAGAGTGTGTGTCACCTTTGTGACACTAAGAAGATTGAAGATTAAAAACATTTTCTCTTAGATTGCCCAGCCTATACCCAGATTAGATCTAGTTTTCAAAATATTTGTCACACTACCAACCTTTCTAACCTCTTAACTCAAAAAAACTATATGGGATCTTGGAAAACTTCTCTTAATGTTTTTCGAGCACAAAAACAAAATTCTAAAAAATCACAAGTAATCACTTACCCTCTTAAGGTCTGATAAACCAATTCGGTCTTAGTGGACGTTAATAATCTTCATCTTCATCTTCATGATGAGAAAAGTGATCTGCGCACTGTTATCTAAGACCCAATCAATCTATTGAATCAAACTAGATTGGGCACTAGATAGATCTATGTCTAAGAAGAGATTTCTAAAAAACCAGATGAACACGGTTATTTTTTGTCTGACACGGATGGATCGAGTTGTACATTAGAACATGATTGAGCATGCTTCGTAAAGATTTTTGGGCATTCATCCAACTCCTAGGTTAAAACAAGTGTAAAAGGAAAATCAATGTTATAAAAAAGGAAATCGAGGGTTGCATCAAGTAGGGTGAAGGTTCAAGTCTCATGAAAGAGCCTATCATTGGTTATTTGGCGAGGTTCATGTATCAATTTTATGGAGGTAGACTTAATTAGGTGGACAAGTTTCTTCACTCACTTTTGTTTATAATATTTTTCTTCTCTATTCGTCTAAGCTTTATATTTTCCTAGTCAACCTTAATTCATCTTTTAATGTGGTAACTATACCTTCCCGAGGAGCTTGACTTGGAGAATCATGAGGTTCCACCATTTCTTCTTTCTCAGAGTGAGGTTCCATCCATCTATGTGTTTCTGTTTTATGAAGTTCATGTATCATTTTTATGGAGGTAGACTTAATTAGGTGGACAAGTTTCTTCACTCACTCTTGTTTATAATATTTTTCTTCTCTATTCGTCTAAGCTTTATATTTTCCTAGTTAACCTTAATTCATTATATTTTATTAACATTTTTATCAAAATTTCGAATTGATTTCAATAACTTCCACGCCTTCATTATTTCTAAAAACTTTAATATTGTTTTATTTTCTAATTATTTTCTTTATTATTATTTGACCTAAATGGTTAATTTTTCTTTTCTAATCAATTTTTTATCTCACTGTTAAATTTATTCATATTTCTTATGCTCAACAATCACACACCATTCTTCCCCTTTAAATAGAAACCTTAGCACTCATTTCAATTATGATAGCGTCAAGTGTCCCTGATGCTGGGTGGAGTGTGCACTCAAAAAGTTGAACATTTCAAAACCTCATACACAGTTTTCATCCAGAGAAAATTCTAACAAAATTATGACTAGTTGTGGAACCTACATACTCAATTTCATATAATTAATTTCATCTCTACTCCAAAATGAACAAGTCACTGCATTTACCAAAAAATCTCAAGGGGAGGCGTTGCAAAGTAACCTTAGATAATCTTGTGAATATAAAGAATCATTAGAAAAACACAAAGAAGAGATAGAAGCTAAAATTCAAATAGGGTTAGAGGTAATGCTTGATAATAAATTTAGATCCTTGGAAGACAAGATTCAAAAACAAATAGACAATAGAATACTACTATTGGAGACTTAGTTGCAAAAAATGGAGGTTAGACTACAAGAAATGAAAAACCAAAGCCAAGAAAAGAAAAAATCACCCCAAAAAGGAAAGGTTGATAATATAGAAAATCTTAATCTAAGGAACAAGATTAAAGAGTTCGAAGAAAAAATAAACAACAATTTGGCCTTGATAGAGTTAGACAATGATTGTGACAAAAGAGCCTTGAACCTCATAATTTTTGGTATAAAAGAAAAGAAAGTTGAGGACACACTAACAATAGTCAAAGAAGAACTAAAAAAATAAATTACAAATTGAAACAACTTGTCTCTTAGAAGCAAAGAGGCCCAGAAAACTAATTGAGCATAAAAATAGGTTTATTTGTGTGCTCTAATATTTATAATGAAGGCCTCATTCAATAAGAGTAATTTGAATTAAGGAAAGAAGTTCAAATGGGAAATAATTGGGAACAAAAAAGCTTTTATTATGGATAGAAACCAAAAAGATAACAATAGGAATTTGGAACACTCCAAATCCGCTTCTAGCAATGTCGTGGCTTTCCATGGGGCAAAAGGTGTATATTAAGTTCAATCCTGAGTGAAATTGATAATATATTTGTAGTTGAAACTTGGGAGCATGGAGAATATAAGGTCCCTGACATAGAAGAATCTGTCTTGTGGACAATATGTAGCAAGATCTATTACCATAAAGGGATTGGAGACATAGCTTGTTACATAAAAAAGAACATTTTTCCTCACATCAAGTTTCACAAGGAAAACCCTTTCAACCAATACATGTCGATGGAGGCATAACTTGTTACATAAAAAATAACATTCTTCCTCACATTAAGTTTCACAAGGAAAACCCTTTCAACCAATATCTGTCGATGGACATTTCAGACACTAATGTTGAAAAGATTTATATATCAATTTTTTATTCCATGCCTATTAATTCTAGTTTTTATAAGAAAAACAATCTAGATAAAAATTGTCCTTGCAATGAATTAGAACAAGATATTTACAGTCTCATAAATGAATGCAACATCCTCTTGCTAGGAGACTTTTATGTTAGAAAAACTAGTAATCGATATATTATTTTAAGCAATGATTCCAACCCTAATCTTCTATGGCTAGATGAGGACCTTGTTTTAGCTAATAGATACAAAAGAAACTATGAAGACTTGGTCGAGAATTTATTTGGTAGCAAGCTAATTAAGATTTGTATTTCTCAACATCTAATAATTTGAAATGGTTTAATGTGTTGAACATATGTTTTCACTGATGTCAACGAACGACTGAAGTGTGACAATGCGACAATGTGATAGTAGATAATACGATAGTGTGACGGTGGATAGTGTGATATTGTGACAGTGGATAGTGTGACAGTGCAACAGTGTGATAGTGGATAATGTGACAGTGCGACAGTGTGATAGTGGACAATGCGATAGTGTGAGTGGATAGTGAGATAGTGGGACAATGTGACAGTGGATAGTGTGGCAGTGCGATAATGTGACAGTAGATAGTGGGACAGTGTGACAATGGACAAAGCAACAATGTGATAGTGTGAAAGTGCGACAGTGTGACAATGCGACAGTGAGCACTATGGAACTGAGCAGTATGGACTGAGAAGTATGGAACTTAGCAGTATGGAAATGAGCAATATGGAACTTAGGATGGAATTGAGCAGTATGGACTGAAAAGTATGAACTATGCGGTATGGACTGTGATGGAATGCAATGTGACGGAATGGACTATGACGAAAATTTGTCCGTTTGATTTAGTCAAAGAATGTTCAATAACATTTTTTTCCACAATGTAGCCGTCATATGTCCACATGATTTATTTAGACGAATTGTAATTGACAGGATCTTGATTTGGCCAAAGCTTGTCCACATTATAACCGTCATACTTTATTTAGAAAAATTATAACTAAGAGGACTTTCATATGATCAAAGTTTGTCCACGTTGTAATTGTCACACGTCCACATACAAGAAGGTGGATTCGGACAAAATGATATAAGTATGGATACGCCCTGATTGTGTAGTGCGCGGAAGTGAAGGGAAGAATAAAACTGCAACTGTTCATAGGAACAAAAATACAAATTTGCAAGTCTGCATTGAAAGGTTTTTTTTTTTTTTGAAATCAGGCCGAAAGGGTGGTGCTAGGTGAGTTGTAGGTCACTGAGGATTGAATTTCTCATCATTTGTATCAGGTTGTTGCCTGAGAGGATTGGAGTCCTCATCATTTTGTAACAGGTGGGTGCCTGAGAGGATTGTTGTCCTCATTATCTGTGACAGGTGGGTGCCTGTTGAGTTGAAGTGTAAGTTGGTGCTTGCAAAATAACATAAAGAAAGAATATTTGTGCTTTTCTCCTGCATTGGGTTTCCACATAAAATCTTGGTGTACTATCTTCATTGTGATGTATTTTATTTATGCGTGTCATTAAGTGTGTTGGTTTAATCTCTGTTTGTCATTAAGTGCACATGATGTTTTGATTTCTGTTTTTTCTTATCATTAAGTGCGCACTACTAATAACTTAAATGGTTGGAAGAAAAAAAAAACATAAATTTAATACAAATTTGATACACCGCCCGCTCTCCCCCCTCTCTCAGTATTGTTGAGTTTCAACAATTGGTATCAGAGCCAGGTTCATTCAATAACAATTAACAGTTGGAAGGAAGATCACACAAAGAATATGGCAAGTCAAGATGTTTTTCTTTCTTCAACTAGACCTCCTCTATTCAATGGAACAAATTTTTCTTTTTGGAAAATCAGAATGAATACCTACTTGATGTCTCTTGGTATGGAAATATGGCATATAGTAGTAGAGATGGTTATGAAATTCCAGCAACTCTTCCAACTAATGACGTTGGTAAGAAAAATCACTAAAACAATGATGTAGCTATGAATGCCATCCAAGGTGGACATGCAAAAATAAAGTTTTTTGAAGTGATGCAGCTGGAATCTGCAAAGGAAATATGGAACAAACTGGTAAATAGTTATAAAGGTGATGAGAAATTAAAATATGCTAAACTTCAAGCTCTCAGAATGTAATTTGAATGTTTAAAGATGAGTGAAGATGAGAATGTTACAAGTTTCTTTCTCAGAGTAGATGAAACTATAAACACTATTAATTGGTTGAGTGAAAAGATTGAAGAAATTGTGGTAGTTCAGAAAGTTCTAAGATCTCTTCCCTCAAGATTTGATTCAAAAGTCTCTACTATAGAAGAAATGCATGAACTAGATAAACTGACTATGGATAGGCTACATGGAATATTGATTGCCTATGAGATGAGGACTAAAAAGGATCAACCATATCGAAAGGATGGAGTTTTCAAAGTATCAGTCAAATAATCAACTTCTCAAGACCATGATTCATCAGAACACTTCTCAGATGAAGAAGAAGCTAACTTTGTAAGAAAACTGAAGAGAGACTTAGGGAAATATAAAGGTATGTTACCATTTAAATGTTTTCATTGTGGTAAAGTTAGTCATTTTGTTTCTAAGTGTCCCGTCAAAAGAAATAACATCAAAGAAAATGAAAGAAACGACAAGGATAAACTTAGTGATTTTAAAAAGTCTTTTAAAAGGAATAGTTTTTATTTAGAGGAGGATAGAGACAACTCTAAAGAAGAAGAAGACGAACCTGATATAATTTAGGATGAAAAACTTCTCATGGCTTTGGAACAACACAAATATGATCAAACAGACACAAAAGACTGTGAAGGTGTAGTAGACATGGAAGGAGAACTCATTAGTGCTTTGGAGGAAATTTCTCGACTTGAGAAAAAGAAAAGAACAGTTACAGGTCTACAAAGAAATAGACAATGAGGTTAGTGAATAAATAGTCATCTTAAAAATCCAGCTAGAAGAAGCCAAAAGAAAAGAATAAGTATTGATAAATCAGATAAAAGAAAAGGAGAATATATGCGACAAACTAGAAGCTGAAATAGTTGTCTTAAGAAAATATTTAGAGAAATCCAAGACTCAAATAAAATTCGTAAATGGATCTGAAACTTTTGATAACATCCTGAGCAATCAAAGGTCACCAGATGACAAAACAACACTGGAATATAAATAAAGTGTAAAAAATGCCAAAGGTGAATCAAGCACCAACAAGTCAACCATTGGAAAGGCTACAAGTTATGCAGATACTCTCAAAGGAAACAACAGTTAGTCGAACAATGCAAAATAAGAAAAGAAGAGGTAGTCTGAAGTGAATCATCTCTATTTTGAAGCAAGGAAGCAACATGAGTCTAAATATTATCAAGTTGGCAGACAAATATCAATTTCCACAAGTAAATTTTTTATTCCAAGGCATCCAAATCTCTTTTATGGATATTGTTTCTCTTGTGGAAATTTTGGACATGAAGTTGTAAGTTGTATACTTTTTAGATACAACAGAAATGTAAGAACAAGATTAAACAAATCTCAAAAGGCTACGGTTAAAAATTCTCTCTCCTTTACTGAATGACATTGCGTGCCACATATGCAATAATTTTGGACACAAAGCAAGTGAATGCAGAAGCAAGTTGTTGCATATCTTTAAGCAAGACAGAAAATAAGACTTTACCAAGGACAGATTGGGTGGAATTGTTGAGGAATAAATTTGAAGCTTTTGAAAAATTTAAAATCTTCAAGGCACAAGTAGAAAATGAAATAGACTTAAAAATCAAATGCCCAAGGTCAGACAGAGGAGGAGAATCCACATTTGATAAATTCAACAGTTTATGTGAAAAACATGGGATCAAGAGACAATTTTCTATTGCCAGAACCCCTCAGCAGAATGGAGTAGTGGAGAGGATGAACAAAACAGTTCAAGAAATGGCCATAACCATGCTTGATGAATTAGAAGTACCCAAAACCTTTTGGGAAGAAGTTGTTCAAGCTATTGTCAACATCCTCAACAAAGCACACATAAGAGTAAACAGTGAGAAAACACCCTATAAGTTGTGGCATGGAAGAACAACATCTATAAAGCACTTAAAAATATTTGGAAGTAAATGCTACATTAAAATAAATGAAGATAACTTGGGAAAGTTTGATTCTAGAGAAGATGAAGGTATCATGTTGGGATACTCCTCCAGACGTAAATGATACAAATTTTACAACAAAAGGATCCACAAGATAGTTGAGAGTATAGATGTAAAGGTAAATGAAGGACTATTTTAGTTAGTGAGACTCCGGTATCATGTTGACTCAGATGAAGAATCAGTGAACAATGAACCGCAAAATGACAACATAAATGGGAATCAGAGAGCAGAAGATTCAGAAGAATGGAAAAGAATGGAAACATCACAACCAAAGACTCCATCAAGCTATGTTCAAAAACATCATCCAGAAAGTCAAATTCTTGGAAATAAGGAGACATGTGTACAAACTAGAAGAAAAATTTGCACTTTTGTCCATGATTGAATCCCAAAATGTTTTGCAAGCAAGCCAGGATGACCAATGGATCAAAGCCATGAATGAAGAACTAGACCAAATAGAGAAAAAATAGACATGGGATCTTGTTCCAAGACCAAAAGAAAAGAATGTAATTGGAACTAAATCGGTATACATAAACAAGTTGAATGAAGATGGACAGATAGTTAGAAACAAGGCCAGATTGGTATGCAAAGGGTATGCTCATGTTGAAGGAGTGGAATTTGAAGAATATTTTTCCCCTGTTTCAATAATTGAATCCATTGGGATGTTTTTGTCTTTTTCCTGCTACATAAATTTCAAAGTTTACCAGATGGACATCAAATCAACATTTTTAAATGGTGACCTTGAGGAAGAAGTTTATGTGGAGCAACAAGAACGCTTTTTTCTAACTGACAAAAATGATTATGTCTGTCTATTAAAGAAAGCTTTGCATGGGCTAAAACAGGCTTCAAGAGCTTGTTATTATAGATTAGACAGATATTTGCACCAAGAAGGTTTCAAAATTTTACACTTATAGAAGAAAAATTTGCATTGTTGTCCATGATTGAACCCAAAAAGTTTTTGCAAGAAAGCTAGGATGACCATTGGATCAAAGTCATGAATGAACAACTAGACCAAATAGAGAAAAATCAGACATGAGATCGTGTTCCAAGACCAAAAGACAAGAATGTAATTGGAACTAAATGGGTATACACAAACAAGTTGAATGAAGATGTACAAATAGTTAGAAACAAGGCCAGATTGGTATGCAAAGGGTATACTCAAGTTGAAGGAGTGGACTTTGAAGAAGATTTTCCTTTGTTGCAAGAATTGAATCCATTTGAGGATGTTTCTGGCGTTTGCATGCTACAAATTTTTTAAGATTTATCGGATGGACTTATGATCCAGATTATTTTCGGCACAAAATGAGAGTGGAGATATAATAAGGAAATTTATAGAGATATATCGGATATCCAATAATATAAATAGATATATAGAAGATATATAATGATAAATAAAGATATACAATAATACACAATTTCTATTAATGAGCGAAATATACATAACTGTAAAATACAGAGTGAATGAACTCGCTAGAATGGAGACAGCTTACTTCTGAGAAGAGGTGTGACAGCTACACTCATTCACAAGAAGATGATTGCAATGAGTCTCTAAAGGCCTTTTTAACATAAAGAAAATCCAAAACCCTAACCCCGAAAGATGAAAAACCAACAGTTTTGTGGACCCCGTTTTGGGTAGTTTGGTGTATCAACTTCCCGGAGGTGTAACTTTCACATACGATCTTTTTTTGGGGTGCATGATAGCTCGTTGAAAAGGTATCGTCAAGGAGATTCATTTTAGGGGCTCAATTAGAGTCTTAAACTATTATTTAGGTGCTCGATCCCAACAAAACTTCATTTAGGCCCTCAAAATGGCCCCAAAGGTTTAGGAACCGAAAAAACTGCTAAAAATAGTAAATTGCCATAAGGTTGTTTTGAGCTAGTTGGAATAAGTGGGTGGCCACCGATATCCACCTGGATCAATGTCAAATCAATAGTTTTAAATGGATACTTTGAGGAAGAAGTTTATGTGTAGCAATCAGAAGGATTTTTGCTCCAACCGCTCCCCCCATCTTTCCATAACTTCCATCCTGAAATGAAGGTTGTCCATGTCCCTATGGGCATCGAAGATGAGGCTTTGCAAATTCTCCTAGGTGACAAGAAGGCACGTCCAAGCATCACAGTCCGAGCAGACATGCAAGGAGGCGAGGGAGGGGTCTCCATCATGGGGGCAGAGGGGTGGGGTGGAGGCAGTGGAGGGGAAAATGGGACAGAGGGAGGACAAGAGGAGGATGCAATATCTGTTGGGGGGTCGGGGGCGAAACCAAGTGAGTTTCCATCATTTTCAAAGAGAGGGGAGGATAAAGATGAAGAGGAGGTCGACGAAATTGGTGTAGGAAGATTGCGTGCAGGCGGTCAGACAACCATTCGACCATAAGTATGATACCACAGAGGAACTCTTTTTGGTCGCTCGTGGTTTGGGCATTACCAAGAGAGGGAGAAAGTCAGATTCAAGCACGGAAGAGCAGGTGGAGAATCCAATCCAGAAGAGAGTGTCAAAATGATGAAGACTAGTGGGGAAAATTTCATGGGATCCCGACGAAAGAGCAGTCACCAAAAATAAGAACTAAAGCATATATTCACACAAGCGTAGGAGTAAAGGGTCAGATGGTTCAACCGTCACCATGAAGAGGATAATGGAGATGGCACGTCGGAGCAGGAGCAACATGTACCCAAAGGAGTGAATGCGAGGGGGAGTCGAGGTGACCGACATTAATTAGAGGAGGGTGGCGTCGGGGAGGGATCACGTGGCCTTATCAGAGCTGGAGTGCTCCACCTGTCCTATTTGTCTGTGATGGACAATTAACACCCCATCCAGAGCCACCACAAAATGACTTAATGTTTGTTTTTTACCATATTTAATAGTCAGTCATGGGTATTTTGTATGTTGTTTAATGAATGTATGATTGAGGTGGATTTTTGTGTCTAATATACCTTTTTGCACTAATATTTTTGGAAAAGACATGTGTTCCACCAACTAGGTCAAATTGCAGGAATCAAGGGCACCAACCTCCTAGAAACATAGGATTTTGTCTCCTCGAATGAGTTTCCAGTCAAAGATTAAGGAAAATTGTCTACAACTACTTCCAAGAGCGTTCCCTATGCATTTATGACCACTTCTGATCAACAACAATTCAAGAATATAGATGTAAAGGAATGGGATCCCTCATTTACTCATCATTCTCCTTAATTTATGAAGGGAGGCCAAACTCTCTAGTTGTATATAGGCCTCTAGTCTAAGAGAGGAGGATAGCGAATTTCTGGAGAAGCATTGTATGGAAATGTTCTACAATACTTTTTTTTTGAAGAACTAAGAACTTTGATGTTCTTGATGTATTGTTGATATTTATGAATAAAATGGTTTTTCCTTCAATCTATTAAGAGTTCCTTTTAGCTTCCTTGTGCTTCTCAGGTAGGGCCCATCCAAGAGTGCTCAAGGACCCTTTTTACTATTTTTGTAGCTTTCATGCATAGTAGGTGTTTCTTAGATAGTGTTTCATTCTCTACTAAAGTTATATTTAGCTTTGCATGATAAATTTTCATTTATGTTAAGATTTTGACTAACTTGCCAATTGTAGTAGCATCCCGTAGAAATATTCAATAACCTTTTGGAGCACCCTTAAGTGCCTCCCAAGGATAAGAACCATAGATTCACTTCATTTATTTTATAGTATAGCTTTGTAAAAAAATTTAAAGACTTGCACTACCTTTTGAGACTTCATTTTACCCCTTTTAGGATGCAGATCCCGTAGAAATGCACAGTCCCTATAGAAATCTCCTGTAGGTTTGTCTTAGATTCAAATTTTGACTTAGCTTATTATTATTTTCCTGAAAGCATCAACAAACAATAAAAATACATTTGTATGGATAATTATCAAAGAATTAGATTGTTTTTCTTATAAATTAGTGTAGTTTCATTTCCGTTACAGTTTTTCTGTCATAACTTAGAACTCTACTTTTATCATAGTTCTTTGTTATACTTTCAAACTAGATACATCTTTTACTTCAGGTTGACTTTCATGATTCAATAATCTTTGATGCAGTAGGATAAATTCTTTTCATGCACTTTAGCTTCGTTTCTCTTTCAATTTGGTGTGTTTGGTTCAAGCAATTAATTTATAACTGCTTCATGTCATTTGATTTCCTGCACATACACAACCTTTGATAATTTTTCAAACCTTTTCTATGACAATTGCATATTGCACATATAGTGCATACGATCTCTTAAGTTTGTAAGAACCCCAGGTTGACAAGTAAAGTAGGAGACCAAAAGTACAATACATCATTGTTATTCCTGGGATCATCACCCATCATTCAATACTCCTCAGGATTGATCACATTTGGTATGATCAAATCACTTTCCCATATTTTCATAACTAGGAAAAGTGGAGAACGTGCCTTAGGAACCTTTCATGTATAACTCTTCATGGTCAAAAGAGGAGGAATTTCAAACCCTCATCAGAGACAATTGGAAACATTATCAACTAGATTTGGATTTCCCAACCAATTTACAATTTGCAAATTCACTTCATCAGATAAAGGAGAAAGTTGTTACGTGGGAAAAGGAAAAGAAACAGAGTAGGGATTGTGCTCTTGGGAGTATTAGACAATATATGGAAACATTTTATAAACACCATAATGAGATCCCTCTACCACGAGATTCTCTTAAAGAGTGTAGAGACTCATCAAGACAAATTATTACTTGAAAAAGAGAATCGGGCTCAATGGATCGAAGTAAGGGATCAAAATATGAAATTCTTCGAAAATTTTGAAAATCATAGGAAGCATGTTGATATGATTTGGTATTTTGAAGACAATAATGGAAATAAGGTAATAGGTTTCTTGGACTTGGGCTCCATGGGGTTGATAATTTTAATAATATTTTTAAGGATCCATATCAGGTAAGGAATGGGGAGATAATTAAAATGATCAAATTTTTATAAATCTCGTCGAGGAAGAGGAAAATCAAATCCTTTACAATGCTTTCATGAGGGAAGAATTTGGGGGTCATTAGCTCCTTTAAAAGAGACAAGAGTTCTAGTCTAGACACTTAGACGACCGAGTTTTTTGAGGACTTATTTGAAGTCTTGGGTGATGAATTACTCTAGGTAGTGGAGGAAGTTCAATGCATCAGAAAAATTCCTGAGAATTTCAATGCTACATTCATTGCTCTAATTCCTAAGGTGAACTATCCTTCCTCTTATAATGATTTCAGACCAATTTCTTTGTGCAATTGTTTATACAAGATCATAACAAAGATCATTACAATTAGGATCAAACCGATTCTATCCAAAGTTATTTCACAAGAACAATTCATCTTCCTTAAGGGAAGACTTATACATTAAGCAATTGGTACAACTTAGGAGGGTTTGCATTTTATAAAAACAACCAGATTCAGTTTCTTGGTTCTTCCTTAGACTCCCTCTTCTTCATATTGGCTTCAACTTACCTCTGGTTAAGTGAAGTATGAATTGTATCACATTGGATTAATTAGATATTCTTATCAATGTTTTGGGCTCGACATTTTTCAAAACATGTCGTGGTCTTAAACAAGCATGACCCCTATCTCTGTATTTTCTTTTGTTAGCAATGAAAGGCCTCAGTTTAGAAATTTTAGATGAGAAAAGAATGAAAAAAATCCAAGGGCTGAAGATCGGTCAAACGGAAAAACTCACACGCCTATTATTCATTGATGATGTTCTTCTTTTTTTTCTACTATTTGGAGACAAAGGGAAGACAGATTAAAGATATACTTGATCTAATCTTGGATGCTAAAGGTATGACAATTAATGTAAATAATTTGGCCATTCATTTCCCATCTATTGAGGCTGGAATTTAGAATGTTTTGCTCAATCTCTTTGATTTTCTTGTCTATGAGTTGGATGATGGTTTGAAATACCTTGGATACACTTTAGATCGTAACAAGTATGGGCATCTAATTGAAAATGGTTGTTGTCCAAGGTTGAGAAGAGGATAATTATTAGGTGCAATAGGTGGATTTCATGTGTTCATTTGATTCTCATTAAATTGGTATGTGAATCTATCTCAGTATACTGGCATTTATCAACTTACATTTCTAAGGGCATTCTTATAAAAAAAATCCGCAAGATTCATTTCAATTATCTTTGGACAGGGAAAGGTGAGTACTGAGGGTCTCATCTGGTTGGCTATAAGGTTGTATCCATCTATACGGGATAGATACGGGATAGAGAGGCTAGGGATTAAAATATATTTGCATCTTTGGGAAATCTCTTGTTGCCAGATCTCTTTGGGTTTTCAGCGCTCGTAATAATTTGTAGTGATTTACATTGATATAAAAATATATAGTGCCTTGTTTGAAACTGAACTAAATTTCTCTTCCTCAAAAGACTATTTAGGGGGTCTTGAATCATTGGAAAGCATTGATGTTGGATTTTCCTATTATTGGGAGGTACCTAGCTTGGAAGCTAGGCTCGAGTGCACAAGTTAGGATTGGCACTGATGTTATTGTTGGCTGTGGGGGAAACATTTTTCTTCTAGAGAATCTTGTTAATCATTTTCGAGCTACATGTCACTTCACATTTAATAGAGTAGGAAATCCCGACAGTTTGTCTATTTGGAGACAAGGTTGGCTTAGGGCTCAGGTGTTGGGTCTTGAGGTAGAATGGCATCAACATTGGCGTTTGATTACTTATGAATTAGGTAAGGTACATATTTATCTATTTGAGAACGAGGATGGACTTTCTTAGTCTTTTAATTTCACAAGAGTACATTGTTCAACCAAATTGGGATACTTAGCCTTACAATCCTTACTTCTAGAAAATTGTCAATGGTGGTAAAAAAAGTTATGGAAAATTAAGGGGCCATTAAAAAGAATCATTTTTTATAGCTAGTGCTGAAAGAGAGGGCACCAACATGGGATAGACTCCAGAAGAGGAATAAAATTGGGCTTAACATTTGTATTTTATGCAAGAGGAATGGTGAAAAAAATGTTCATCTCTTTCTGGAATCCCCTTTTACCAAGAATTTTGGTATGAGATTGAGTTTTAGGTTCAAGTGGATCATATTTGCGATGGACATTTCTAGTTGATTGTTTCCAAAGTTTCTTTAGCATGAGAGAACTCAAAACATTTAGTTCTTTGTGTAATGTACCAAATGCTTAAAATATCACAACAGAACAGAAGTACACACCATGTACAAAATGTGAGTTGGAACAGATTCCTATAAATAAGGTGGTCCCTTGGGGATTTTTAGACTGCATGGGTTGAAACTTGCGCGCTGGGTTTTATTTTTCATCTCTCGAAATCTCACTATATCTTAGGGAAATAAAACTTGGGGCATTGCTCGAATAACCAAGCAAAATTCAATGCATTGTTTGCATTGCTAAAATGTACTATTGAAAGGAATATTCTGGTTATGTAGGTTTTTTTGGAACTCTGAACTAATCATTAAATGGATAAATGATGAAAACCAAGTAACTAATTCGGGTCTGCTCCATATCGCTCAAAAATTGAAGACATTATTTGCATAGTTTCAACAAATTAACTTCAAGCATGTATTTCATGAACAAAACTCTAATGCTAATTCTCTTTCTAAGGATGCACTATTGCTTGATGTAAAAAAGTTGGTTTTGGAGGAATTCTCTAAAGGCCAAATTCTCCATAGGAGCGAGAGACAATTCTTGGACATATAGTTTTTTATTACTCGAGATGTTTGACAACTATGGTTAGTTTCTTGGTCTCTAGTGTTAAAGCTTTTGATAGTCCAATGATTAAAAATTAAATTGTTATTACTCAATGTTTGTTGCAAGTGACTATAGTCTCTATAGGACTTGTTTTTGATAGTCCTATCCTACATATTAGTTTTATTTATAAGTCATTTTTGTATCAATTTTGGATAGCCCATTGCACCTAAGGATTGTACTTATATTTCCTCTATTTTTTTCATGACAAAAAATATAATTGTTTCAAATTTATTGAAATATGTGTTATTGTGAATTAGTGATACTCATGCATATGGAATCCATTTTTCTATTTTCCTATTTTAAACTTTTGAAATCTAAAATCTATATTTTTGGAATTTGATTTTACAATTTTGAGTCAAATTCTCAAATTTTGAAATCCAATTTCAGAGGCTAATGTGCTTACAAACTTACACTAAAATAAGACCAAATTAATAAAAGTGACATTGGAATGCAAATATTTTTAAATTAATATAAAATTAATATAGTTTCATAAATCATACTTATGCATATTTATAGGTAATTTATAATAATAATAATAATTTATTTTTAGGTTAGAACTAAGCTACATACCAAATTGATATATAAAACCCCTAACAATATTATGTAACAATAACTCTATCCACACATCTAATAATTACATATTATGAAAATCTTAATTAAACATTGACTTTGTCTCAAACCTGTAAATATTTACATCATCTTCCCAAACTATAAAATCTATGAAAATAACATCTATAAAAATTCCACAATAACTAACCATATATTCTAGAATCTATACACTTTTAGTATTATTAAAAATTCATCCATATCTAGCTACTGTAACAATGGCATAATTATATATTTCGTGTACTTAATTATTATCAAAATAAGTCATCCATAACTCCATGAGATAACACAATTGATAAAACATGGATTACTGGTTCAAGCTTTATTTCCCTAAGTGAAGAAGTATTGGTGAATTTTCCTATAATGAAAAGTAAGTCATCCATATTGTAACTTTAAAAGCATTATTTTACTTTATTAGTTATATTATCTATTTTAATCATAAAAAGGAAGCAGGGTAAATATAATGGCCGTAATGTGAACGCAGCCAGCGTCCCGAAATACTATTTGGACGACAGTTAATGAAAGAAGTTGTTACGGCCAATCATAGAAACCCTAGGAATTACAGTTTTATGAAACAACGCTGTTTAATGGAAAGTTGTTCCTGTACGCTAGGGTAAATATAATGGCCGTAATGTCAACGCAGCCAGCGTCCCGAAATACTATTTGGACGACAGTTAATGAAAGAAGTTGTTACGGCCAATCATAAAAACCCTAGGAATTACAGTTTTATGAAACAACGCTGTTTAATGGAAAGTTGTTCCTGTACGCTAGATGCCTTGGCTTTCTGAGACAGATGAATGAGTTTGCTCGCCCAAAAGCATGCGGAGCATTGTTGTTCAATGGCTTAGACACTGAATACAAAAGAAAACACATGGAAGAACGACATTGTGTACGAAAGAAGACACATTTTTTGACGTGTAGAATATAGTTCTCAAAACCATGAAGTGTGGACTCGTTGAATGAGCAGAAATCATTCTCGACTGGTGCGTGGTGTTGTTCTCCCACGGTCATGCGCACTCGGTTGCTTTGTCTTGAAAACTCGACATGAAGTATAAGCATTTTACATCCAATCAAACCTATTGAGTGAAAAAAAAAAAACTTTCATTCAAAAAATTAAAAACAAATCTCTGAAAAACCTATTAAAAAAAATAATTCAAGAGAAAAGATTGTTCCCGTGTTAACCCACTCCATAAACCTTACCTCCAATGCATCGAGGTACGTAAGATCCAGAAATAATACAGTTGTTCTATGAACTTGTAAATTTTGTGAAGTATTACTTTTATCCTTACACTTGTTCAAAGAAGACAGAATTATTTTTATATACCAAATAATTACAGCAAACAACAGAAGAATTGTTTTTACCTGCCCTTCACACCTATTGATTCTAGCATAGCGAACTGGCTAATTTATTTTGTTTTTCTTCTGAATCAAATATATGCCACTCCAAATCGAGATTAAACATTTTACATAAGCCATAGGTTCAAGGGTTCAAGTACCTGCGACGAAGCTAAGGCTCCACATTCCTCCTCGATTATTTCTTCTTATGGATACCTTTGCGTTGATCACTGTTCTTTTTGGCGACTCAGCTGTCTTATCTGTTATTTTTTTTTGCGACTCAGCTGTTTCCACGGGAGTGGGCCAACTTGGGAGTAATATTTATTTTTAGTTAATCTTTTGGAGTTACTTTTATTGTAGGTTTTTTTAAGTCAATTTAGAGTTTTATAAATTTTTTAAACATATGGGTTGGTTTAAAAATAAAGTAAAAAGTATAAAATAAAAATATAAAATACATGAAATTTTGATCTATACAAAATTCAGATTATTCCTGAAAATTTCATGAAATTCAAAATTCAGATTATTCCTGAAAATTTCATGAAATTCAGACCTAATTTTTTACTAAAAACAAAACTATAAAAAAAAAATTACCCCTGAATTAACCTACTCCGTCTCCCTGTATCACTGGTTCATTTTACAGACAGTGACGTCATTTACCAGTTAGTAACGTCATTTCCCAGGAAGGGACGCCATTTCCCTCACGTTATTGAATGACTTCATTTACCAGTTAGTGACGTGACGTCATTACCCTCGTTTGTAACATCGTTCACAATCAAGCGAGATTTATTGTTGTTTAAAATTTTGTAGTTCTAACGGTAGCTCAAAAAAATGTTTCCCACATAAAAAGTCGTTGATGTAGCTGAAGAGTTTCCGAATGGTGAAGGAATAGTTAAAAAAAAGTCGTTAATGTAGCCGAAAGGAATAATTAAAAAAAAGTCGTTGATGTAGCCGAAGAGTTTCCCAGTGGTGTAGGAATGCTCTTGCCATACTAAATGGAATGATACATTTCATGGATATTCTTTTAGAAAATGCCAATATTACTATGTTTCAATATCAGACATATGATTATTGATAGGAATTAATAACACTTGAAATAAAGTTATTCTTATATGATTAATTAATAAATAATTTTATATCAATATCTTAAATTTTATAAATCAAATATTATTTATAAACAAAGTAATTCATATATAAAAAATAATAATAATTAAAATTTTTTTATATTAATGTTATATTATAATATTATAATTTTTTTATATAATTATTATATGGAATATCAAATCTATATTAGGTATCATTTGAGACTAAATAGATCAATCTAGCCATTATATGAGACTATCATGGATGGATAGTGGTTTTTCTTTAGTTTATTTATGGGTTTTTGACTTATGATACCTTAGTAGATGACAAGAAGAACTTGGAGGAAGTGACTTCATACAAATATCTTGGAATTGATATTCACCACAAGCTCAACTGGAATTATAGCATTGAGAAAATGATTATTTGGGGATGGAAAGCTTATTATGGGCTTCAAAACCATTGTAAATCAGTCGATCTTTGGATTTGGGACAAGAAGAAACTCCTCTTTTTGGCACTAAGAACAATTTAAACAACATGGAAGACAAGAGGCTTCCTAAAATTGCTTCAAAATTGAGTCGTAACCACCATCGCCTCAAGCGAGGATAGCATAAAGATGCCCCGTCTTGGATAAACTATTGGGGAATCATGGAAGACACCATTTTGCAAAATAAAGATACTATTAAAAACATCATCAAATCAAAATTTAAGGATGTGATCAACCCTAATCTAGAAGATCAAAATTATCTATCTGTTTTGACAAGTGTAAAGAAAAAAATAATCATACCTAAGATAAGAACAAATTCTCATGAGCTCCATAATAAAACTAGACATTGGTCAATTTCTAAAACGCCCTCAGATGAAAGAGTGTGTCACCTTTTTGGCACTAAAAATGTTGAAGATGAAAAACACTTTCTCTTAGATTGTTCATTCTATACCCAAATTAGATCTAATTTTCAAAATATTTGTCACACTACCAACCTTCCTAACCTCTTAACTCAACAAAACTATATGGTGATCTTGGAAAGCTTCTCTTAATGCTTTTCGAGCACAGAAACAAAATTCTAAAGAATCACAAGTAAATCACTTACCCTCTTAAGGTACGATAGACCTGTTATCGTACGATTTGTAGGAGGGGTATAGATAGCTTGAGTCAAGGCTTAAAACCGACGTAACAGGAGCTTCCCCACCCACTGTCACCTCGATGGGGGGCTCTTTCTATTTAGGATGGCTGGTCCAAGGGAGACGTCCCTATGTAATATGGGCTTTAGAGGGGCTAAAGGATAATAGATCAAGATAAGAAGTCCCCTTTCACAGATTACTGCCAACGATGAGATAGTCAAGGAGAAAGATCCACTAATGATGCACCTGTTTGCGAGACAAGACAAATAAACTAGAATGTATGCTTGCAGTGGGTTAGTACTTCATAATATCAATGACTATCCTCTAATATATATGAGCAAATGATCAAATGCAATTATTGATGAAGTCAATGATTGCTAAACAAAGTCATATGATTGATATCACTTCTTCAATAAGAACACCA
>ML799331.1:126248-149399 GCA_009831015.1 Picea engelmannii
TATATTTCATTTATTAAAAACATAAGTTTAATAATAGATACATTGTTGTGGAAAACAATAACTCATTATCATTCCTTTCATGTTTAAGGAACATACTGTTAAACAATTGTCAAATTGACATATCAAATCTTGATAAAAAAAAAATTGAAAATAGTCATTAGAAATATAACAAAATTATTCACAAGTTTTGTTTTTACTGTAAAGTGAAATTCTAAATAAAAAAAATACTTTTGTATGCCGGAAGTTGAAGAACTTGTGAAAATACAGTTTTTTTTGTCATAAAACAAGCAAAAGTGTTACCCATCTTCATGATTTTACCCTTGACCTAAATGGTTAATTTTTCTTTTCTAATCAATTTTTTATCTCATTGTTAAATTTCTTCCTATTTCCTATCCTCAACGATCACACACCATTCTTCCCCTTTAAATAGAAACCTTAGCACTCATTTCGATTATGATAGCTTCATGTGTCCCTGATGTTGGGTGGAGTGTGCACTTGAAAAGTTGAACATTTCAAAACCTCATACACAGTTTTCATCCAGAAGAAATTCTAACAAAATTATGACTAATTGTGGAACCTACATACTAAAATTCATATAATTAATTTCATCTCTACTCCAAAATGAACAAGTCACTACATTTACCAAAACATCTCAAGCGGAGGCCTTGCAAAGTAACCATGGATAATCTTGTTAATATATAGAATCATTAGAAAAACACAAAGAAGAGAGAGAAGTTAAACTTCAAATAGGATTAGAGGTAATGCTTGATAATAAATTTAGAACCTTGGAAGACAAGATTCAAAAACAGATAGACAATAGAATACTACTATTGGAGACTTAGTTGCAAAAACAAAACTAGAGGTTAGACTACAAGAAATGAAAAACCAAAGCCAAGAAAAGAAGAAATCACCCCAAGAAAGAAAGGTTGATAATATAGAAAATCTTAATTTAAGGAACAAGATTAAAGAGTTGGAAGAAAAAATAACAACAATTTGGCCTTGATAGAGTTACACAATGATTGTGACGAAAGAGCCTTGAACCTCATAATTTTTGGTATAAAAGAGAAGAAAGATGAGGACACACTAACAATAGTCAAAGAAGAACTAAAAAATAAATTACAAATTGAAACAACTTGTCTCTTAGAAGAAGAGGCTCGACAAAATAATTGAACATAAAAATAGGTTTATTCGTGTGATCTAATATTTATAAATGAATACCTCATTCAATAAGAGTAATTTGAATTCAGGAAAGAAGTTCAAATGGGCAATAATTAGGAACAAAAAAGATTTTATTATGGATATAAACCAAAAAGATAATAATAGGAATTCAGAACACTCCAAATCCGCTTCTAGCAATGCCGTGGCTTTCCATGGGGCAAAGGGTGTATATTAAGTTCAATCCTAAGTGAAATTGATAATATATTTGTAGTTGAAACTTGGGATCATGAAGCATATAAGGTCCCTAACATAGAAGAATTTGGCTTGTGGACAATATGTAGCAAGATCTATTACCATAGAGGGATTGGAGGCATAGCTTGTTACATAAAAAAAAAACATTTTTCCTCACATTAAGTTTCACAAGGAAAACCTTTATGGACATTTCAGACACTAACGTTGAAAATATTTATATATCAATTTTGTATTTCATGCCTATTAGTTATAGTTTTTATAAGAAAAACAATCTAGATAAAAATTGTCCTTGCAATGAATTAGAACAAGATATTTACAGTCTGAGAAATGAATGCAACATCCTCTTGCTAGGAGAGTTTAATGCTAGAACAACAATTCATCAAGATATTATTTTAAGCAATGATTCCAACCCTAATCCTCTATGGTTAGATGAGGACCTTGTTTTAGCTAATAGATACAAAAGAAACTTTGAAAGCTTGGTAGAGACAGGGGTGGTTGCACGACTAAAGTGTCTACAACTTAGCTGGGACATAGATCTGTGATCACATTACTTAACAAAGCACTTTTTAGTTAACATTCATTCATATTTAACCCTTATTCACATCGCAGGTTGAAACCCTAATTACAGAGCAATGCAGTATTCAACAAGATTTAACACATCCAAGCACTTAGCACATAGAAATAGATCAGATCTAGCATTCATTCACATTACTAGGCACTAAGCTACTACATCAAAAGTATCTAACATACAGATTACAACACTAAGCATACATCACATCAACTCAAAGCAACCACAACACAGGATATACGTGGTTCACCCCAGTGTGGGGCTACGTCCACCAACTCTTTGTATTCTTTATTATTTTCTTTCAATCTTCTTACAAGCACAAAGCCTCAGAACCTACTCCTCATACGACAGGAGATCTGCGCACCTCGCCAGATCCTCCTTCCCCGAGCTAGGTTCAAGCACAAAGCCTTCTTACAGTCACTTGCACTTAGCTCTGCAAGTTCTCAACACAATATGCACAACACATGTATGTCTCTCCTACTTACATCGCCAAACTACTTATTAATACTTTACAAAAGGGGCCTAAATATGGGTAAACCCATGGGCCAACATCCCATACCTGTTACATAAACCCTAAAACCAAAAATCTCTAAAAAGGGGGCGAGATACCGTGATCTTCGCTTTGCCTTGAGCTCCGCCTTCGACTAGCCTGTCGAAGTCCCAAAAGTGGTTAAACATGACCAAGGTTCTCCAAAACTTTGTCAAGGGCCAACAAGCCCCCAACACTCACCTGTGACTCATCCCGATTCATTTTGATCTGGGTAACTCTGCCTCAAAGGCCTCGAGCTTAGCTCGAGCGACCTCGACCTACTGCTTTGCCAAAGCCTCCTACTCGATGAACTCCTGAATAACCTTCTCCCTTGCAGGTCCTTCCAAGCGTTGTTCTACTGTAGTGACCACTTGTTCCAGTTCTACACCTCATCCTTCAATCTCCTCAAAAAGTGTGCAAGCTTCATCCTGCACTGGTTGGAGTTTCTGAGTCACTTCCATGACTTTACTCTGGATGGCATGGACCTGTTGTTGAACCATACATTGTTCTTGTGACCTTTTCATCCTCTCGACCGCTGACAGAGGCTTCAACTGCGCTTGTACTGATGTTGCTTGCTGCTTTGCCTTCTGGAGCTGTGAATCCAGTGTCCTTAGTTTAGGGTCCTCTGCAAGGCGCTCGTAGGTCTGCGCACTTCGACTGCTGAGCTTTTTGCATTCTAAGGCCAATGCCTTGATTCTCTGGACTGTGCTTCGGGCAGTTTATTCTCTTTGGTCTCACACTTCTTGCGGAGTGCTTGTTACTGCTTGTAATTCCAGTTCTGATACTCTTTGTTGGAGTTGTTGAGTGGCTTCAGCAAGCTCCGCCACTTGATTCTCCACTGGGTCTTCTTCCATCTATTCTAAGCCTGTCACAGAGCGAAGTGCTCTAGTGATTGCTTCTTTAATTCCTATCTGCTCCACGAGCATCTGTTCTTTTTCTCCTTATGGGTCTGCGCTCTATCCCCTGCAAACTTCACTTGGAGGTCACCTTTTTCTTGCTGGGCAACCCGATGTTGTTCTAGGGATTCCTCCTTTGCTTGCTTGAATGCCTTTATAGCCTGTTTTTTTTCCTCCTGGACACGACTAAGGCGATCTTTTGTCGCATCTGCTATTCTACGTAGCTGGGCAGGCTCATCTCCCAACTCTGCTCCTTTTGACGGTGGTCGAGCAGTAGACACTGCACGGCTGGAGTAGAGGGCTTGTTGTACCCCTTTCAGTTCTGCTTCGATCCGGTCATACATGGTCTCTTGTTTTTCTTCGTTGCGTTGTAAAATATCTTCTGAGGTATCTGATACAACGATGATGATGAGGTCAATGTCATCCACCATGAGCACAGTCTGCAACTTGGGTTTACTAGCTTTTGACTTCTTCTGTGATGAACGTTTCGTGGGGGAAACCTTTCTTTTCTTGGATGTCTCACGCTCAACAATGGGATGCTTAGGTGGTGTCACTTCGCCCTGCTTATGCTTGTCTTCTTCTCCTTTTTCATCTTCTTTGTCTACTTCGTCACCTCCTCCCCCTCCAGGTGAATCTAAAACAATCTCTTCCGATGTGTTGTTTAGCTCCTGTACCTCTTCCTTCCTCTTCCTTTCGCTATTTCTGGGTGCATCGTACCCTTCGCGAGTGACTACAGGACTTCCAATGAGGTCGGGGTCGAACAGTTCTTCCTGGTCAACTGGTATAAGGAACTGTGCAGGCCATTCCTTAGTTATTTCTTCCATGTCCTCCTCTGCGAGCTTATAGTAGGATTGGAGTTATTCTTTATGTTCGTCTCCACGCGCAGTGATATAAATAAAATGTCTATTTGCGCGGAACTTCGTTAGGGACCTGAACCTGTGCAGACTATTCGACGTCATGCAAGGGAAAGACTCAATAGCCCTCTTCAACCGCGGGTAATAGGTGTGGAACACCGCGTTTCACTGCCATTGTTTTTCCATGTCGCTCGAATACCAGAGCGTAGTGAACTTCGCAGCTAGTGGTTCAGATGGCTCAATTTCAGGGAAGGTCGCTCCTTCCGGCATCTCCCGAGCAATGGAGGCAATGAGGATCAACATCCAACTAAAATGGAACTCGTAGCCATGATCCTGAGATTCACGGCAGTATTTCTCTAACATGTTGATGAGGTAGCTCACCCAATTCATTTGTATCCCTTCAATGCATTTTCCTGTGAGGTTGACAACAAACCTCGTGACCTGCGTGGGTTTGTTCTTCTTGACCAGCTTACCAGCGATCAACTGGCAGGCTAGGCACACTGCGCCATTCTGGATGGAGGCTACCTTGTATCCTTGCTTCCCCTTCTCCACATCGCCATAGGTATCTTTGATTCATTGCACCAAGACACGATCTGCAACCTTCCCTAGGTAAAAATCATGTGGGTCGGGTCCTTGCATGCTTAATCCGGTGATCCTATGGATCAACGCCGAATCTACAGTGATGCGTCTGTCCAGCCACAGATAATCGCCATGGAAGAATGACAACATGAGCTTAATGCAAAAGTTAACCTCCTCATGCCTTCCAAAATGTGGTATCTTCATCACATTCAGGATGGTGGACCGCGCGATGTCCATGGTCCACGGTTGGGGGATTATCTTCGAATTTTTTCCCGTTGTCTTGGTCAGATATTTATGTGGGGCGAGCATGCCATAGTTCTTGCGATCGCCCAAGTTGAAGTCATTGATCTTCAATGTCATAATTTGTACCAACTGCGGTCCAATTGCGCATATCCCCTTCGGGAGGCACGCAGTGATCAATGTGTAGTCGAAGTCCCTCAGGACACTATCACGACTAACCGCGCCAGCTAGAGGCGAGATATAGTCGGGCAGGATAGATGGGATGAGCTTCACATTCGCCAAGTCATCACGATGCTTGGTTCGTTTCTCTGTCGCAGTTCTAGAGGGCCCAGATTGACGTGTAGTCGATGGGGATGCTTGCAATCCTCTCATTGATGAGGCTTGTGCACCTGTAGAAATGACCTTCTCAGCCATGAGGTCTATGAGGATCTCTTCGACGGATTTTTCTATTGCGCTGAAGTCACCCGACATGCACGCTCGAGATCAGGTATCTCAGGTCGGTGATCAAACACTCAATGTAACAGAACGGGTGGCGAGATTTCAATAAGCACATTGCGGTAATAATCAGCTCTATGTGGGCTTGAATAATCACTGTTTGCAAAAGTGTTCTTGGTGCAACATTCAATGGGATAAATAGACAACGTCGTAATGGATTCCTCCAATAGACAAGAAAGGCTTCATCAATGTGATTCCATCCATTAGGGCGCGGTCTCAACAGTCCAACGACAATCTTTCCGACCATAATTGTGTTTCTAGCCATTCTGGAGCGTCGGTCTAATGGTCGGGACGCCTCCAACGGTCATATTGCTTTGTCGTGGAGAAGTGACAATCTGCGCTGCTTTGCTATTCCGACGGAGTTCAAATTCTGTAATCCTTCTTTCTGCGAAGTCCTCTCTGGAGTGTCCTGCAATTTTACTAACTTTGCTTTCTTCTCGCTAAGCTTTCTAGCTTTCTTTCCTATTATTTGAGTCATTGGGTTCCTCTTTCCATTATTGTTCTTATCTCCCCTTGGCATAGTAACTTCACACTGATGAGGGTCTTTCATAGAGTTCGAGGGTAATACTTCTTATCTTTCTGGGGTAGGTGCTCTATTCTCTTATATGGACAAGTATTTCAAGTCTACATGTGTTATTTCAACTTTGACAGTTTGGTCTCTAGTCCTTGGTTGCTTTTACTTGTCCTCATGTTCTTCTATTAAGTGTGATATTCTCCTAGTCATGAAATCCCTTAGTTCTTGTTTTTTTTGTTATAGATCTTCCTCTTCTTGTTTCCTTCGTATCTGATCTTTCTCAATTCAGGTTTTTCCTAGCAAAATAGAAAACGAGGCGTTGTTTTCAACAAACTTAACGACCTCAAATTCTTCCTCTATCAAAGTTCCATGAGCACTCATAGGTATCTGGGTAAATATTCCACATAGGGTTATCAATTTTCCTTTAAACAATCCTATTCCTCCCAATGAAGGAACCATAGCAGGCTTTCTCAAAATTTCTCAAGTTCTTTCTGTCATAATATTCACCTGTGTTTCCTCATCCAGAACACATTCTATGTCGAAGTCTCCTATTCTTGTTTCTATACACTCCTTCTCTTTTAAGATCTTTGATAAGTTGATGTCTCTATGATCATTTAGGGTTTCTTTCATATGCAATAATGCAGTCTCTGATTCTTTCTAGGGTTCTATCATATCCTTAGTCTCTTGGCCTTTCTCATGGTTTTCTTGTCTCATATTCATCTTTTCAACTTTAGCAATCATTCTAGGGCAATCCAAAACTTCATAGTCCATAGCTTTACAACAAAGACAACTAGGAGCTCTACCAGGGAATTCCTTAGCAAGATGTCCTGGTCTTCTACAACTATAACAAAGAGTTAATTCTCTCTTCTTTTAAATGACCCCCAACCTTTCTTGTACTGTGCATTGAGATCACAGTAACTAACCTGCAAACAAATCTTTCTTGGATCCTGCATTCATTTGTTAGTCCAAACATTCTTTCTATGCATAGGAATAACATATCTTTCATTACTTCTATCAGATCTATTCATTTCAAATCTTCTTTCTTCTAGTTGTGCCCTAGTTTTCAGACTAGGACAAAATCTATCAAACATACCTAGATCCATTCTTTTGAAACAAAAATTTTCACTTATCTTACCTTTCTCAGAGCACAAAGCTTTAAGATCTTACCTCTTTTATTCAGATCTGATTCATTTCTTAGCACAGAGCTTCGCAAGTCAAGTAGAATATTGCGCACTAAAGCAACAAATCTATGCACATAGCTTTCTCTTTTCTTCAGTTCCCAACAATTACAGTTTCAGGTCCAGATCTATGCACAAAGCTTTCTTTTCTTCAGTTCCCAACAATCACAGTTTCAGGTCCCAACAACGGAACCATTTGTTGGCACATAGGGGCAGACCGAAGGTTCAATGCTTCAACAACGCACCAACAAAACCCTAACTACTGACTCTTTCGGCAACACCTGTAAAGCAGATGAAGTCTCACCCGAGGTAGAGGCAGGGGTGGTTGCAGGACTCAAGTGTCTACAACCTAGCTGGGACATAGATCTATGATCACAGTACTTAACAAAGCACTTAGTAGTTAACATTCATTAATATTTAACCCTTATTCACATTGCAGGTCGAAACCCTAATTACAGAGAAACGCAGTATTCAAAAAGATCTAACACATCCAAGCACTTAGCACATAGAAATATATCAGATCTAACATTCATTCACATTACTAGGCACTAAGCTATTGCATCAGAAACATCTAACATACAAATTACAACACTAAGCATACATCACATCAATAACATATCAACCATAATCCACAAAGCAACCACAACACATGATATACGTGGTTCACCCCAGTGTGGGGCTACGTCCACCAACTCTTTGTCTTATTTATTATCTTCTTTCAATCTTCTTACAAGCACAGAGCCTTAGAACCTACTCTGCATAGGACAAGAGACTTGCGCGCACCTCGCCAAATCCTCCTTCCTCGAGCTAGGTTCAAGCACAAAGCCTTCATACAATCACTTGCGCTTAGCTGTGCAAGTTCTCAACATAGTATGCACGAAGCACTCACAACTCTTTGCACTTAGCACAACATATGCATGTCTCTCCTACTTACATTGCCAAGCTACTTATTTATACTTTACAAAAGGGGCCTAAACATGGGTAAACCCATGGGTCGACATCCCATACCCGTTACATAAATCCTAAACTCAAAAATCCCTAAAAAGGGGGCGAGATCCCGCGATCTCCGCTTTGCCTTGCGCTCCGCCTTCGACCAGCCTATCGAAGTCTCAAAAGTGGTCAAACATGACCAAGGTTCTCCAAAACTTGGTCAAGGGCCAAGATCATTGATGTCAATGACCGACTGAAGTGTGACGGTGTGACAGTGGACAGTGTGATAGTGTGACAGTGGATAGTACGACACTGTGACAGTGGATAGTGTGACAATGTGACAGTGTGACAATGTGATAATGGACAATGCGATAGTGTGATAGTGCGACAATGTGACAGTGCAACAGTTTGAGTGTGAATAGTGTAACAATGCAACAATGTGAGTGTGGATAATGTAACAATGCGGCAGTGTGACAGTGGATAGTGCAACAATGTGACAGTGTGACAGTGGGACAATGGATAGAGCGATGGTGTGACAGTGTGAAAGTCTGACAGTGCGACAATGAGCAGTATGGAACTGAGCAATATGGAACTAAGTAGTATGGAACTAAGCAGTGTGGATTGAGCAGTATGAACTACGCGATATGAACTGTGTGGTATGGACGGCGACAGAATGCAATGTGACAGAATGGACTATGACAAAAATTTATCCATTTTATTTTTTCCATTTGATTTAGTCAAAGAATGTTCAATAACATATTTTTTTCCACAATGTAACCGTCATATGTCCACATGCTTTATTTAGACAAATTGTAATTGAAATGATCTTGATTTGGCCAAAGGTTGTCTACATTATAACCACCATACTTTATTTAGACAAATTATAACTGACAGGACTTTGATATGATCAAAGTTTGTCCATATTGTAACTGTCACACGTCCACATACAAGAAGGTGGACTTGTACAAAATGTTATAAGTATGGATATGCTTTGATTGTGTAGAGCGTGGAAGTGAAGGGAAGAATAAAACTGCAACTGTTCGTAGGAACATAAATACAAATTCGCAAGTCTACATTGAAAGGTTTATTTTTTTTTATGAAATTAGGGTGGAAGGGTGGTGCTAGGGTGAGTTGTATCTCACTGAGGATTGAAGTCCTCATCATTTGTATCGAGTTGGTGCCTAAGAGGATTCGAGTCTTCATCATTTTGTAAGAGGTTGGTGCCTGAGAGGATTGTTGTCCTCATTATCTGCGATAGGTGGGTGCATGTTGAGTTGAAGTGTAAGTTGGTGCTTGTTGAATAACATAAAGAAAGAATATTTGTGGTTTTCTCTCGCATTTTCTTTCCACATAAAATCAAGGTGTACTATGTTCACTGTGATCTATTTCATTTATGCTTTTCAATAAGTGCGTTGGTTTAATATTTGTTTGTCATTAAGTGCGTTTGATGTTTTGATTTCTTCTTGTTCCTATCATTAAGTGCGCACTACTGATAACTTAAATGGTTGGAAGAAAAGAAAAATATAGAAATTTAATACAATATTGAGTCACCCCCCCTCTCAGTATTGTTGTGAGTTTCAACAATTGGTATCAAAGCCAGGTTCCTTCAGTAACGATTAACAGTTGGAAGGAAGATCACACAAATAATATGGCAAGTCAAGATGTTTTTCTTTCTTTAACCAGACCTCCTCTATTCAATGGAACAAATTTTTCCTTTTGGAAAATCAGAATGAATACCTACTTGATGTTTGTTGGTATGCAAATATGGAAGATCGTAGTAGAGATGGTTATAAAATTCCAACAACTCTTCCAACTGATGAAGCTGGTAAGAAAAATTACTACAACAATGTTAGAGCTATGAATGCCATCCAAGGTTGACTTGTAGAAACAAAGTTTTTTGAAGTGATGCAGCTGGAATCCACAAAGGAAATATGGGACAAACTGGTAAACAATTATGGAGGTGATGAGAAAGTAAAATTGGCCAAATTTCAAGCCCTCATAATGTAATTTGAAAGTCTAAGGATGAGTGAATATGAGAATGTTACAAGTTTCTTTCTCAGATCAAATGAAATTGTAAACACTATGAAAGGGTTGAGTGAAAAGATTGAAGAAATTGTGGTAGTTCAGAAAGTTCTAAGATCTCTTCCCTCAAGATTTGATTCAAAAGTCTCTGCTATAAAAGAAATGCATGAACTAGATAAAATGACTATGGATAGGCTACATGGAATATTGATTGCCTATGAGATGAGGACTAAAAAAGATCAACCATATCTAAAGGATGGAGTTTTCAAAGCATCAGTCAAATAATCAACATCTCAAGACCATGATTCATCATACCACTTCTCATATGTAGAAGAAGCTAACTTTGTAAGAAAACTGAAGAGAGACTCCGGGAAATATAAAGCTATGTTACCATTTGAACGTTTTCGTTGCGGTAAAGTTGGTCATTTTGTTTCTAAGTGTCTCGTCAAAAGAAATAACATCAATGAAAAGGAAAGAAAATGCAAGGATAAACCTAGTTATTTTAAAAAGTCTTTTAAAATGAATAGTTTTTATTCAAAGGAGGATAGCAACAACTCTGAAGAAGAAGACGATGAGCCTGATATAATTCAGAATGAAAAACTTCTCATGGATTTTGAGCAACACAAATATGATCAAACAGACACAAAAGAGTGTGAAGGTGTGTAGTAGACATGGAAGGAAATTTCCTGACTTGAGAAAAAGAACAGACTAAGAAAACCACAGTTGCAGATCTACAAAGAAAAAGACAATGAGGTTAGTGAAGAAAAAGTCATCTTAAAAATCCAGTTGGAAGACGCCAAAAGAAAAGAAGTATTGATAAGTCAGATAAAAGAAAACGAGAATATCTGTGACAAACTAGAATCTGAAATAGTTGTCTTAAGAAAATATTTAGAGAAATCCAAGACTCAAATAAAATTCGTAAATGGATCTGAAACTCTGGATAACATCCTAAGCAATCAAATGTCACTAGATGACAAGACAAGGATAGAATATAAATAAAGCGTAAAAACTGTCAAAGGTGAATCAAACACCAACAAGTCAACTAGTGGAAAGGCTACAAGTTATGCAAATACTCTCAAAGGAAACAACAACGAGTCGAACAATGAAAAATAAGAAAAGAAGAGGCAGTTTGAACTGAATCATCCCTATTTTGAAGCAAGGAAGCAACATGAGTCTAAATATTATCAAGTTGGCAAACAAATATCGATTTCCACAACTAATTTTTTGATCCAAGGCATCCAAATTTCTTTTATGGATATTGTTTTCTTGTGGAAATTTTGGACATAAAGTTGTAAGTTGTATACTTTTTAGATACAATAGAAATTTAAGAACAATATTAAACAAATATCAAAAGGCTATGGTTCAAAATTCTCTCTCCTTTACTAAATGACATTGAGTGCCACATATGCAATAATTTTGGACACAAAGCAAGTGAATGCAGAAGCAAGATGTTGCATATCTTTAAGCAAGATAGAAAATAAGACTTTACCAAGGTTTGGAGGAAGAACAATAAAAATGAAGAAAATTGTGGACTAGCTCTATATACCAACAATCAAGAAAATAAATGGTACATTGATAGTGGATGCTCCAAGCACATGACAATAGATAAAAGTAAGTTTGAATTCTTAACTGAAGTAAAAGGTGGTAATGTCACTTTTGGAAACAATGCTCCATCTAGAATTAGAGGAAAATGAACAATTGTTTTAGATGAAGATAAAAAGCGAAAGACCAAAGCACATAATGTGTTATATGTTGATGGTCTAAAACATAACTTAGTGAGTGTAAGTCAAATGTGTGACCAAAGACACGATGTTCTTTTTCATTCAAGAGGTTGTAAGGTAATGGATGCAAATATAGGGAAGATTGTTGTAAAGGCAGCCAAAACTTCACGAAATGTGTATGTTTTAGAAGAAGGCAAAGAAAAATGTTGCATTGGTAAAACTGATGAAAGTTGGATTTTGCACAAAAGACTAGGTGATCTCAGTTTTGGTCAACTTGTTAAGCTTGGAAAAAAGATGTTGTAAGAGATATTCCTAAAATATTCAAACCTAAGAATATTATCTAGAAGTCATGTCAGTTTGGAAAACAGTCAAGAGTTCAATTCAAGGCAAGAGAACACTCCACCACTCAACCTCTTGAGTTGATTCACACAGATCTTTGTGGCCCTACTAGTACACAATCCCCTAGAGGTGAAAGATATTTCATTTTGTTAATTGACGACTATACTAGGATGGATTGGGTGAGATTGTTAAGAATAAATTTGAAGCTTTTGAAAAATTTAAAATCTTCAAGGCGCGAGTAGAAAATGAAATGGACTTAAAAATCAAATGCCTAAGGTCAGACAGAGGAGGAGAATTCACATCTGATAAATTCAATATTTTATGTGAAAAACATGGGATCAAGAGACAATTTTCGATTGCCAAAACCCCTCAAAAGAATGGAGTAGTGGAAAGGATGAACGTAACAGTTCAAGAAATGGATAGAGCCATGCTTGATGAATTAGAAGTACCCAAAACCTTTTGGGGAGAAGTTGTTCAAGCTACTGTCAACATCTTCAAAAAAGAACACATAAGAGTAAACAATGATAAAACACCCTATGAGTTGCGGCATGGCAGGCCAACATCTATAAAGCACGTCAAAATATTTGGAAGTAAATGCTACATTAAAATAAATGAAGATAACTTAGTAAAATTTGATTCCAGAGAAGATGAAGGTATCATGTTGGGATACTCCTCCAGAAGTAAAGGATACAAATGCTACAACAAAAGGCTCCACAAGATAGTTGAAAGTATAGATGTAAATGTAAATGAAGGACTATTTCAGTCAGTAAGACTACAGTATCATGTTGACTCGGATGAAGAACCAGTGAACAATGAACCACAAAATGACAACATAAATGGGAATCAGGGAGTAGAGGATTCAAAAGAATGGGAAAGAATGGAAACATCACAACCAAAGACTCCATCAGGGTATGTTCAAAAACATCATCCAGAAAGTCAAATTCTTGGAAATAAGGAGATAGGTGTACAAACTAGAAGAAAACTTTGCACTGTTTTCCATGATTGAACCTAATTTTTTTTCCAAGCAAGCTAAGACCACCATGTTAGAAAGTAGTGGATGTGCTCGTTTAACCATAGACAATATAGCAATATTGTCACCCAACCATAGGCTGAAGCCACCCCGAGCACCTTAACCTTGATATAGAATCATTTCGGAAGCAAACCCTAAGCTAGATAGACAAACAAGATAGCGCATCTCTCTGTAGGGAGAGCGCACCAAGCAAGAATAACAAAAACTGACCAGAGAGTCCAACCCAGAAAAATCCGAGAATACTGATTGCAGAACTGCTAGCAGCAACTGCTCCGAGGATTTATGCACAAACTGGCCAACTGTAGTGCACACAAGTGTGCTTCTGCAGTTCTGAGAGTACTGGCTAAAATGAAGACTGACCTCCTATATTTATATTGTTTTCTGCCCGACTGCTTGGGTCGACTTTTCATTCTGGGTGCTAATTACTTAGTATATAACATTTCCTTTTAGCCGACTTCTTCTCTTGGAGGCTAATAACCTAATACAAATTATTCTCTTGAGCTGACTTGTCTTCTAGGGTTATTAGCCAACTAATTAGGGTTTCTTCTTGCTTCCCAGAATGTTCTATTCTCATTAGGGTTACACGTGGAGCTAAATACCTCCCACAGCTACCATAATATCAACACTCCCTCCTAGCTAGGGAGGTATTTGAAGGCAATGGTCTTGAGCACAAACATACCATTGAACAGATAGCATCATCATAGCCATATAGGCTATCTCATGATCAAATCAAGAGCACCATCATCACTATCAGTATCATATGATAGCATCAACTACATCATCTCTCAAATCCATACTGCATCTGAGTAATTAGGCATGATGCTCAATAAGTCACTCACTCCAAAGAGTGATATAAGAGCCATTCTTCTATTCCAGACATATGTCCTAGAAGAATAATTGTTCCAATAGATGTTGGAAGCCACACCATGGGCTACAAGGACTATTCTTCTAATCCGAACATGAGTCCTAGAAGAATAATTGTCCTGGACCATTTTATGCCTGGAGAATGCCAATCCACCAACACACTGACTATCCATCTAGCTGATAATCTTCATGACAATTAGAACAATGTCATTTAATAGGACACAACTGTGTCTATCCATGGTAGTACAATCAAGTGGTACACTATCATACCAAGTAGCACACAACTACTTAATCAGTGACACTTAGTCACAACCAGTGGAACACATCCACCACAGTAGCATACAACTATTGTCCAGAGACATACAGTCTTCATAGCAATTATATCATCGGATATCAACCTGCACAGAAAAACAATGTCATGATATAAACTGAATCATCTAGGCCATTCTTCCACTCACATCCGTGAGCTCTGGAAGAGCATATGCCCTCAGAGAGTGAAAAATCAACGATGAGATATCTGGACTATTCTTTTGAAAAAAAGAAGAAAAATTGTCCTGATTTCTGAGCCTGGACCATTCACCTATCTGGGCCATTCCTTTGGCACTAAACAAAGTGCAACCCAGGGAGAATGAGTCTGCCCTAGGGAATGCCTGTCCCTGATTGCTGAACCTGGACCATTCACCTATTTGGGCCATTCCTCCAGCACTAAACAAAGTGCAACCTGGAGAGAATGAATCTGACCTAGGGAATGAATGTCCAGACCATTTCCTAAGGAAATGACTATCCTGCACCAACCTCCAAAACAAACCATTCTTCGAAACTGCTCGCAACTGTGAGCTTCGAAAGAATGCCTGTCCGGCGAGGCAGACCAATCTTCTTGACCACTACTGAGAGTGATCGTCAAGAAGAGAGATTGTCCTAGACTATTCCCCCACATTGGCCACAAGGGGAATCATTGTCTATGGTACATCAACAATCCATCGAACCATTTTAATTACGAAAATGACCGTTTGATCTGGACCATTTTCCGAACTGGAAAATGCCTGTCCGTCAGAAATCTCAAACCACTTTTCGAACTGGAAAGGAACTGCTCATCCTGGACCATTTTTCAAACTTGAAAAATGACTGTCCATAAATCAATAACACATCAGTGCTCCCTCCCAACCTGGGAGTCATCTCTTCCTTTCTCAATAAGGAAGTTGTCTCCATGAGCTCTAGCTTGAGTACGCAAACTCTTTCATCTTGGATAGAGGCTTTACCAAAATGTCTACTTATCTGCTCATCTGTGGAGATATATATTGGAGAACCACTTTCTCTTTTCTGGACTTCATCACGGAGAATGTAATGCTTGATCTCAATGTACTTCAGTCTTTCTGGAACACTGGTTTTATGAAGGATTCATATAGCTTTGATCATTACAATATATCATAGTTGAATTCAACGCTTTTGTTTCCTGCTAGCTCACAACATCGTGACAAAACTCAAACTGAAACATATCCATGTGGCACTTCTTCTATCATAATGAGAGTTTTTCATGGATTATCAATCCATCATCCTGGACTTCTGAGTAACCATTATGATTTTTATCATAGAATGTTTTCACCACGCTTCTGTTGTGCATGAGAGGATTTACACCAAGTTGTTTGAATCCATACAAAATCTTCTTCCATCTACATACATGGGTCTCTTTCTGGTATACCTCAAAGCCTTGAGGTTGCTCTACATACGCTCTTTGTTCAATTATTCTGGAGAATATTCTTTTCATTTATCTGATGTAAACTCCAACCCATGGATATTGCGGACGATATAATGGTTCATGTAGAGGTATGTATGGTTTACTGGAACAAGCAATCATCATAGTCTTCTCCCTCCATCTGGGAGAACCTCTAGTTCTGGATCTCGCAATGCTTACATTCATAAGTCTTCCATACATTGTTCTTCATCACAACTTTCGGTTCTTCAGCTTGATTGCTTTTAGTGAGTTCAGATTAGGCTAGTAGTCTTGTGATTCTTGATACAACGACTGGTTGTTCTGGATTTTCTTTCTCTCTTGGAATCTTCATGTTCTTCCTCATGTTTATCTTAAGCTCTTGGGTCCATGGAGTTTTCTATAGATTCCATGCTCTGAAGATTCCAACTTCTTTCTTTCATCATAGGATCATGGATGTGGATGGACAACCAAGGATACTTTAAGGCTTCTTTTCGAAGAAGACTTCTTCTAAAGTCACACTGAACACATGTTGCTTTTCATGGTTGTTACCATGGATATATACTTCATCATCTCCAATTGATCATATTATTTAGGATTAGCTCCCTCCTAATCCTTGCTTCATGCATGAATGCATGCTCTTCTTTTGGAAATATATAATCAGATCCTTCCATCTAACAGAGTCCATGCTTTCGTTTGCATCCTTATTGCCTTTTGCAAAGTGTCACAAGTCTTTTTCCAATTTCCTCTTGATTGTTGAATTCTTTCTGTCTTTTACTTCTTCTAAGTTTCTTTAAGATTGATTTTGATTTCAGCTGATATTGCATTTGTTACTTATGTAATAACTTCCACATGAATTGTTACTAGGGGTTGTTGATGTACTTCATCCTTTCATGTGTATTGTCTGACTTGTAGTCATTGTGATAACAATCCTTATCTTGTTGTACTTCCATAGGTATAGTTTCTCTTTGAACATATTATCTTCTAGGAAATAGATATGCAAGATATGTATAGAAAACATGGTATATACAAGAACTATGAAGAGTATTGTTACCTTGTCTTAGAAGAAGAAGTCAGTTTTGTCCTGCTTGGCTTTCTTTGAGGGTTCCCTTTCTTTGGCAACTGATGCTTCGTGTGTTTCCTTCCTTTTCTTTAACTCAGGACAATGATTCTTGTAGTGACCATACTTTCGACAGTTGAAGCATTGTATTTTTGACATATCTTTCTCTTGATTTGATTTCTTCTTGGAGCCAAACTTCCTTTTATTCCTGAAATTCTTGAACCTTGTTGTGAAGGCTTGATCATCGTATTCATTTTGGGGTTTCTCTTTTGCACTAATCCTTGATTCTTCTTGTGCACAACAAGTCCAAAGTTATTCAAATGTAGGACACTCCTTCCTTGTGTTCATTCTTGCGGCAAATGCATCACATGTCTTGGGAAGACCATTGAGTAATATATTTACCAGTTCTTTCTCTGAAATGATCTCTTCAATAGCTTGTAGTTGATCTATTAACTGAGATATTCTCACGAAATATGATGTTATGTTGTCATCATCATTCATTTTCATGTCATGGAGCTCATTCTTCAGACTTATTACTTGTCCAATGTTTCTGACTGAGAAGAGGTTTGTTAGGGCATCATACATATTCTTAGATGAATCAAGATGGGAGATGTAGGGTACCAAGTGGTCTTTTATAGAGTCCACTATGATACTCATGGCATTGATGTTCTTGTCTTTGAACTTCTCAATAACTGCAATGTTATGAGGTACTTACTCTTTCCAAACTCTGGTTCCACAATCTTTCCTTTTACAATATCCAACATTTTATTCTTGGCAAGGATGAGATCAATCCTCGTCTTCCATTCTCTAAAGTTAGAAGCCCCTTCTATCTTGTTTTTTGACTTCATAGAGTAAGTCATAATTTCTTTGACCAAAAGTTCAAACTTGACGTCTTAGCTTGCTAAGAGTACCAGGAGATGTGCTAGGCTAGGGTGCACTAGGATATCCATAAATTAGGTCAATTTAAGGTGCCTCAACGAGAGGGTTAGGGTTTCGTTGCTACAGCAAAAACTGGTTGCAACTGCAATTGAGCAAGTCCTCCCAATCTATCTTCTAGTGGTTAGACTGTTTGAAGATAGCGTGGACCCATAACCTGTTAGAAAGTAGTGGATGTGCTCGTTTAACCACAGACAATATAGCAATATTGTCACCCAACCATAGGTCGAAGCCACCCACGAGCACCTTAACCTTGACAAAGAGTCATTCTGGAAGCAAAACCTAGGTTAGATAGCCAAACAAGATAGCACACCTCTCTCCAGGGAGAGCGCACCAAGTAAGAATAACAGAAATTGATTAGAGAGTCCAACCCAGAAAAAATTGAGAATACAAATCTTGGAGAACTTCCGGAAGAAGCTACTCCCAGGACTTGTGCACAAACTGGCCAACTGCAATGCGTACAAGTGTGCTTCTACAGTTCTAAGAATACTGGCTAAAATGAAGACTAGCCTCCTGTATTTATATTGTTTTCTGTCAGACTGCCTGGGATGAATTTTCATTATGGGTGCTAATTACTTAGTATATAACATTTCCGTTTAGTCGACTTCTTCTCTTGGAGGCTAATAACCTAATAAAAATTATTCTCTTGAGCTGACTTGTCTTCTAGGGTTATTAGCCAACTAATTAGGGTTTCTTCTTTCTTCCCAGAATATTCTATTCTCGTCAGGGTTACACGTGGAGGTAAATACCTCCCGCAACTACCATAATATCAATAGACCATTGGATCAAAGCCATGAATGAAGAACTAGACCAAATAGAGAAAAATCAGACATGGGATCTTATTCCAAGACCAAAAGAAAAGAATGTAATTGGTACTAAATTGGTATACATAAAAAAGTTGAATGAAGATGGACATATAGTTAGAAACAAGGCCAGATTGGTATGAAAAGGGTATGCTCAAGTTGAAAGAGAAGAATTTGAAGAAACGTTTTCCCCTGTTGCAAGAATTGAATCCATCAGGATGTTTTTGGCTCTTTCCTGCTACATAAATTTCAAAGTTTACCAGATGGACGTCAAATCAACATTTTTAAATGGTGACCTTGAGGAAGAAGTTTATGTGGAGCAACCAAACATATTTTTTCTAACTGTAAAAAAGGATTATGTATGTCGATTAAAGAAATCTCTGTATGGGCTAAAACAGGCTCCAAGAGCTTGGTATTACATATTAGACAAGTATTTGCACCAGCCAGGTTTCAAAACTTTGCATTGTTGTCCATGATTGAACCCCAAAAGTTTTTTCAAGCAAGCCAGGATGGCCATTGGATCAAAGCCATGAATGAAGAACTAGACCAAATAGAGAAAAATCAAACATGAGACCTTGTTCCAAGACCAAAAGACAAGAATGTAATTGGAACTAAATGGGTATACATAAACAAGTTGAATGAAGATGGACAGATAGTTAGAAACAAGGCCAGATTGGTATGCAAAGGGTATGCTAAAGTTGAAGGAGTGGACTTTGAAGAATTTGTTTCCCTTGTTGCAAGAATTGAAGCCATCTGAGGATGTTTTTGGTTTTTGCATGCTACAAAAATTTCAAAATTTTTCGGATGGACATCTGATCCGGATTATTTTTGGAAAAATGAGAGAGAAGATATAATAAAGAAATGTACAAAGATATATCGGATATCCAATAATATAAACATATATATAACAAAAGTATAACAATAAGCACAAAGATACAATGATACACAATTTCTATTAATGAGCGAAATGTACGGAACTTTAACACAGTGTTACTAGAACCGAACCGGAACCGGCAAAACCGGCCTGTCCGACCGGTTCCAAGCCTAGACTAGTTCAAACTGGCCCCTTAAACCGCTCCAGACCTTGCCTGAACCGGCTGGTTCCGTATGGAACCGGTTTTTTTTTGCCAATGAGGCCCGCGACCGACAAAGTGAGGGAATTTTTTATTTTTTTAAAAAATTAGGGTTAGGGGCATGCATGGGAAGCTTCTAGAATTGTCTAGAGCCCCTAATGAAGCTATAAAGCCAATCCCACCCCCTCTCTTTCACTCACACTACTCATTTGGCTTCTCTTGAGTTTTTGAGCTAAGGGTTTTTCTTGAGTTTAGAGAGCTGATTGCAGGGCTAAGTTGGAGAGGTTGCTAGGCTGCTTTAGAGAGGTGATTTTTGGACTCATTTGGAGAGTTATTTTGCCTCTTTTCTTGAAGTTTATTTGGAGAGTTATTTTGGCGAATTTTGGAGCATATTTGGAGCTATTTTGGAACATATTTCTTGGATAGATTTGGAGCTTATTTCTTGGGTAGATTTGGAGCTTGTTTTCAAGGTATGTAAACTATGCACTTACTCCCCTTAAAAATGTTGTTTTTTTATACAAAAAAAAATATTGTTGTTTTCAACTTTTTTCCTAGGCTCTAGCCTCTAGCAATTAAAATTTAAAAGTTAAAACTTAAAACACATATGGTTTTTATTTGCAGATTTTTATTTGTTTCCATGGCTCCTAAAGACAAGAAGGATCCAGCATGGCTTCATTGCCAATTGATTGATGGCTCAATGGTTTGTAATTATTGCAAAAATGAGGTTGGTGGGGGGGGTATTCATAGGATCAAACAACATCTAGTCAATGCAAGGGGGAATATAAAACCATGCTTGGAAGTTTTTGATGAACTAAAAGCTGAGATGATGGGCCTTCTTGAAAGCTATCAAGCAGATAAAGCCAAGAATAAGAAGGTTCGAAAAGAGGTGGGGAGAAGTGGTGGAACTAGATTTGATAGTGATCCTCAAGATAGAATGCCTAGTTTTGAGGAATCCTCTGCTTTCCCAATCCCTAGGCGTGATCCTTATACCAATCCTAGGGAAGAAGTAGAACATGTTGGTGGAAGTGGTGCTGGTGCATCAGGATCCAAAAGGCCTCGTGGTAACCTTGACTCATTTTTTTTACCCCGCACTACCCCTGGTTCTCAACCCACTATTGATGCAAAATGGAAGAAGATAGAAAGGGAGGTTGCTTGGGAATGCATTGCTAGGTGGTGGTATGATGCAGACATACCTTTCAATGTTGCAAGGTCTGCTTATTACCAACCTATGTTGGATGCTGTAGCTTCATGTGGATCGGGCTTCAAGGGACCTGGTTATGAGGATATTAGGGGGAATATGTTAAAAAATGAAGTTGAAAGAGTATAGGAATACCTCATAGAGTTCAAGGAGTCATGGGCTAAAATAGGGTGCACAATCATGTCTGATGGATGGACTGATCAACGATTCTGCACCATTCTTAACTTCCTTATTGCTTGCCCTAAAGGAACTATGTTCCCTAAATCAGTGGATGCGTCTGATCAAGTGAAAGATGTAAATTTACTATTTCGTCTTTTGGATGAAGTAGTTGAGGAGGTGGGGGTGCAGAATGTTGTACAGGTTATCACAAATAATGCCGCAAATTATGTTGCAGCTGGAAGGATGTTAGAGGAGAAACATCATACCATTTGGTGGACTCCATGTGCAGCCCATTGTGGACCTCATGCTTGAGGATATTGGAAAAATTTAATGGGTGAAAAAAACAGTGGAACAAGGTAAACGCATAACAAGGTACATCTACAACCACTCATGGGTTTTGAACCTTATGAGAAAAAACACTGATGGAAGAGAGCTTGTCAGGTCATCTATCACACGTTTTGCAATGAATTTTCTTACGTTGCAATCCATGATTGACCAAAAAGCCAACCTAAGGAAGATGTTTTCTTGTGATGAGTGGAATGCATCTCAATGGAGCAAGAAGGCGGAAGGCAAATAAATTGTTGAAAAGTGTATGAGAAATCATTTTGGAAAAGGGTAGAGGAGATAGTGCTATTTAGTGCACCTCTTGTGAAAGTCTTGATAATGGTGGATGGTGATAAACCAACCATGGGTTTTGTTTATGAGGCCATGGATCAGGCCAAGGAGGCAATAAAGGAAGCATATCAGGGTAAAAGGCAAAAGTATCTTCCTTTGTGGAGAATCATTGATGAAAGATGGAATAAACAACTCCATCGGCCTTTACATGCTGCAGGATATTACTTGAATCCTAGGTAAGTAGTAAGTAATTTCAAAGTTTTTAAGAGATATTATTAAATTTTCTTTTGCAAATGTTTAAACTTTAGCTAATGTTTCAAAGTTCAAACTCATTGACTCTTAAGTTTTAACTCTTTGAAAGGTACCATTACACAAAAGATTTTGAAGCAGATGGGGAGGTAAAAGAAGGATTATACAAATGCATTGAGTGCATGGTCCCTGATTCCAATAAACAAGATGAGATACACAACAAACTCTTGCATTTCAATGAGAGTATTGGTACCTTTGGCATGGCTATGGCTGTTCGAAGTAGAGCAAGAGATCCACCAGGTACGTAATTGTAAAGTCTCTCAAAGTTTCAATTATATTATTCATGGAAAAAATTAAATCAAACTTTCAAAATCCTTTGCTAAATCTCTTTTGTCTTTACATGCAGCTTATTGGTGGCAGCAATTTGGTAGCCAGCGCCATGAATTGCAAAAATTTGCAGTTCGTATATTGAGCCAGACATTCAGTGCTTCTGGGTGTGAACGCAACTGGAGTGTTTTTTAGCGTATACACACCAAGAAGAGAAACAGTTTAGAGCAAAAATGGTTGAATGTTATGGTCTTTGTTCAGTATAACCTCAGGTTGAGGCGCAACCAATTGATGAACAAGACCCCTGAATCCAACGACATATTCTTGGATGATATTGATCCCTCATCAGATTGGGTTGTGGAGACTCAACTAGTAGCTTTTGACCATGAAGACCTTTCTTGGATGGATTTGGATCCTTAGCCACATCAGGAGAATGTGGCCACCGATGCTGCACCTGTATCTTTGCCTTCTGGTCCAGGGGAATCAAGCCAGACTTAGAATCCCCCTGTTCAGTCTACTCATGTTGAGAATGTAGATGATGACTCCGAGTCAGACTCTGAGTCTTCCTTTCAGTATGCATTTTCAAATTATTAAATTGTGTAGTCTCTGACTCTTTAGAGTTATTTTTGGCCATTTAGAGCCTTTTTGATGATGTATTTTGATTCGGCTATTCATGTGGACTCATGGAGTGCACTTACTTTTAGTGCTATTTTGGTTTTATACACTATTACTTGTTATATATATATGAGAAACTTTGCAAATTTGTGTATAATGGTTTGGAATCTGGATTCACATGGATGCACATGAATATATATGAGAAACTTTGCAAATTTGTGTATAATGGTTTGGAATCT
>ML799331.1:149503-160079 GCA_009831015.1 Picea engelmannii
ATATATATGAGAAACTTTGCAAATTTGTGTATAATGGTTTGGAATCTGGATTCACATGGATGCACATGAATATATATGAGAAACTTTGCAAATTTGTGTATAATGGTTTGGAATCTGGATTCTGGAATTGGATTCACATGGATGCACATGAATATATATGAGAAACTTTTCAAATTTGTGTATAATGGTTTGGATTCACATGGATGCACATGAATATGTATTTGTTTTTCAAAAATTTGAATATTTTATGTATTTTTAGTGACCGGTTTTTTGATCCGTCTTTTTTCTGGTTCCGGTTTTTGGGGTCGATCGGTTCGATCACCGGTTCGGTTTTGGTAACATTGCTTTAAAATACAGAGTGAATGAACTAGCTAGAATGGTGGCAGCTTATCTCTGAGAAGAGATGTGACAACTATTCTAATTCACAAGAAGATGATTACAATGAGGCTCTAAAGGCCTTTTTAACCTAAAGAAAATCCAAAACCCTAACCCTGGAAGATGAAAAGACAACAGTTTTGTGGACCCCGTTGTAATGCCCATAATCTTCTAAACATCATTAAGTTTCAAAACATTTCATTTAGTAAACTGAAAGAACAACTTCCTAGCATAATATTGATTTTTATGACAACAACTTTAGTAACTCAGATTTATCTTTAAATATTGATTTCATAGCAGAAAGAAATAAATACATAACTTAACAAAGTACCTGGTTCTGATGCTAATTTTTGTTGTCTCTGCGCCTGGTTGTTTCCTTCTTGCTTCCTGCTATAATATCAACCCTGCCACAAACAAAAAAATAACTGCCCAAAACTATTGTCCTCCCTGCCAACTAGGAAAACTACCTAGCTCCAGAATATCTACGGATACCCTGGCCCTCCGTGCCCAAAACCTCCAGCAACTCAGTGCCTCCCCTGATAAAAAGCCACAGTCCAGAACACTCTGTTCCTTGCTCACAGCAAGCCAACAGTCCACAAAATATCACAGGCTCACAGCCAATACCACAGTGCACAGAAAATCGTTGCTCACAGCAAAACGCAGAATCTCTGCTCACGGCAAAACACAACCGTCCACAACATCCATTCCGTCCCCTCCCGTCGAATGGTGCGCACATCCCCCTCTTCCCGTCCCTTATTCCTCCTTGCCGACTCACGCATCTACTACCCAACCACCCTCCTCCTTTGTCCTTCGTCATGAGTTAATATTTTATCTTCTCGGGATCCATGGCTATGCCTCTCTGCATACGCCACCATTTTATAACATTTTCATTGATCTTTTAAATTATAATTCTCAGGTCATTAATTGTGGTCTGTAGTTAGAGTATTACTTAGTTAATCATAATCATTTTCTTTTAATTAATTTTACTTTATAATCTTTAATCATTTATTCAATTAGGGTCGTTACATACACCCACCCTTCAAGAAACTTCGTCCCGAAGTTTAAGGTATCTGATGGTACAAAGGAAAAGAGCATGGTTCATACATTCACAACAAGTAACTGCATTAACAGTAAATAAGTCAAGAAAGCTCATACATACTAGTGTATATGTACAAGAAATGCATGTGTAGCTAGTACATGCAAGTCTTGGGCATGTACTAATAATCAAACTGTCATCCTTTAGTAATTTATGCATGCAGTCAATTCAGTCAGCAAGACTAGTCTTTTATAAAAGACAACAATTAGTCAATTGTTTAAAAATTTCTTTAATCAAATTTGTCTCGTTTAACAATTTTATTTTACACATTTGTAGTTTAGTTAATGGATATTCATATATACACATTTCCCCCTTCATCAAATTCCATCACAAACAGATCTCCATATGTCTCAACTATTCTACTCATCCTTCCTTCCGAACCTACTTCCGTCTCCCATCCTATCCGTCCTTTGCTAGACTATCTTGGAGAGTCAACTATACTGACCTAACTCCAAATAGAACCCATAAGTGGAAGTGTTTCTATCTCGACCAAGCTTCCCTAGCAGGCAACTGACAATCCTCATCACACGTCTTGGAGAGCGTGAACCAACACTGTCCTCCCAGGACTTCAGGTTTCGGAGGATACACGGTGTGAAACACCTCCACCCCTCCTAGCAGTACCAGGGTCAACACCCTATAATGGAGGATACACGGTGGGAAAAGCCTCCACCCCTCCTAACAGAATCAGGGTCAACACCCTATAATGGAACACACAAGGGCACCGTGTTGCTGGAGGTTTTGTCATCGTTTATTCGGTTTTGGGCAGTGTTAGTACCAAAATCATAACATAATCATGCATTAGTCCACATATCATAGCAATGCATCCAAATCAATATAATTTTCCACATATTATTCATACCATAATGTTTCTCACCAGTGGTCCACATATCCACTTTCATCATCATTATCACTTGGCTATTTCATAGCCCATAACCTGCAGATTAGTTTGCAACACAAACTCATATATTTCTATGCATTATCATCATATAATTCCATACTTTCCTCATTTCAATTTGGTATCCACGTACCAATACATTCACATCAAAGTTTTCCAATTTGAATTAGATTTCACAATATCCCATAATTCATACTCTTTACACATTCACAAGATTATCATTTACCAAAATAGATTTCATCGTATCCAACATTATTCTAACAGTATTAAACATTCAACAATTTCTCTTTCTCACAATATGCCGCATCATATACATCATCATCAATAGCATTTAATCATTCATAAAATTTTCATTCACATAATAGATCGCATTACATGCATCATCATCAATAACACTTAAACATTCATTACAGTTCTGAAGTTTAAAGTTTAAATATATCACTTAAAGAGTTTCACTGTGTTGAGGGAGCGCTACCTATTCTGGGCAGCAGTTGGTTTGTTGAGATGAATGGGGGAAAGATCTTTTCAATCTTGGAAGGCAGTTGGATTCGAACCCCTAGTCTAGCCATGATCTTAGGGAAGATCCCTAACTCAAGGAGGAAAATCCTCAACTCACCCCAAAGATATCTCAAGTTGTTGAGCCTCTCCCAGGGCCTGGTTTGGTCGACACAACCGCCCAAGGCCTGCCTCTCGAGCTATCACACCAGGTGAGGACCATTCGGGTTCTTCTAGGCATAATTGGTTTGCACAAGCTTCTCCATAGCCTCGCCCTCCCAGTACAGAGGGTCTCCATAACACACACTACAGCCCAACACATGCCTCTTGAGCTCTCATACCAGGCGGGGACCATCTGGGTTCCTCTGGGCAAAATTGGTTTGCACAGGCTCAATCAGAGCCTCGTCCTCCCATCATAAAGAGTCTCCATGGTGGATACCCGGTGGAAGACGAAATTCTGCCCAATTGGGAGGAATTTCTTCCTTTCCTACCGTCAACCGCCCTAGAGGACCCGCCCGCCACCTACACCACCATTCCCTTTCAAGAGTCATTTGCGACAAGTTGCATTGTGGAAGAAGAAGTCTTACCTCTGGAGGACCAGTCAGGACAAAATTTCGCCGCCAACATGGACGAAGACCCTGTCATGGACTTTGCTGCTGCAAATGACTCCGTTGTTGCCACCATGGATGAAGACCAGGCTCCAGAGTCCTATAGACTCATGGAAGACCACTTGGTCTTAATCTTTGAGATGAGAAGGGACTTGGTAGAGCAGTAGCACCGCCAGAGTTTCTTCAACAAATGTATGGATGTCATGTATGATTCCTTGTCAAGCGAGCCTGAGAAGAGTCGTTGCCCGACTTGCTACCATCCCTTTACCTTCAGACTCCGTCAAGATGGACGCCCGAGCTTGACCCATGTCTAGCATTCTCACAAGGTTTGTTTCTCTAGTTTAATGGCTAAGTTTTTGCAAATTTTGCCTACCTTAGTCTTTGGTTCAGGTTTGATAGGTTCAGGTCCGATAGGTGGTCGCGGCACTCAGTCCACCGCCTGTTATGGTTTCCATGCTAGTGGCAAAACAGGTGGCAAGTCCCCTTGTGTGTATGTTGACAATTGTCATTTTTTCTTAAAGTTTTGGAACTATCAACAGTTCTCCTGTCCATGCGTTCTGGTTTCCACTACGGTGGAAGAACAGTTGGCATGCTCTCATGTACATTCAGACACGCAAGCTTTATGCTAAGGCAAGGTAATATATATTTTTATTTACAAAAAAAAAAAGCATATTACAAATATAAATAATAATATTATATTAGACATATAATAAATTATATAGAAATAATAATTTACATTACTTCTACTATAATTTTTTTTAAAACTGAAACTCACAAATATTATATTAAAAAGGTTGTAGTAGAGCTAAACGATGAAAGTACAAACACTATTGTCCTGAGATTTCATAAAAAATAGGAATCTCTCATATGCCACAAAAAAAATCTTCCAAAAGTCCACAGTTAAAACATCCCAACATTTCTTGCAGGTATATTGCTTTACAAAAACACCTATCATTCTAATTGTTTTACTAAACATATATATTAATGAAAAATATGGTGGCTATTAGCTTCTTCCTACCCTATGGTGGAAGGAAGAGAGTTATTGTTTCCAATGTCCATGTCTTCTATCATTTGGTGTATTGTATCCTCCTCATCCTTTACCTTTTGACATTCCATGCACCAGGGTATATATTCAAAGAAATCTTTCTTCATACTTGGAAAAAAATATTGCCTTCTTAATGCTATAATTGTTTCCGAGTACACTAGATCTCTAACATATGGTACATTATGCATTCATTTTAACACTAAATTTATTAACTCCTGATAATTAGGAACATAAACATTGTTCTTGTGCAAGAGGATTCCATCATTTTCTAGCTTGCAATATTTGTATTTTAGTTGTACATTACCTTGTTGTAAGTTTCTTTAACTTGTAAATAGTGTTGGTTTGACGTTGCAACTTCCAAAATTATGCTCTTCAAATATGATATGTACATGTTAATGGTTGTAGCATGCATATCGCGTACCCTCCTATTGAGTGAATCAACCACTCTGTTCTCTTTACCCTTGATGTGCTTGATGTCAAAATCATACTTGCTAAGAAAATCCAGGCATCCAATTTGTGTGGCATTTAATGTTGATTACTCAAACAAGTATTTCAGAGCACCATGGTCTGTCCTCAAATCATACTTTATGCCCATGAAGTAATGTCTCCACATTTTCAGCACATAAAACAATACCTGCAAACTCCAACTCATGGGTAGCATAATTCCTTTCATGATTTTTGTGCTTGTACGATTCATAACAAATGACATGCCTAAGAGGGGGCATATATGGGACTAAATGTACATATATTGTGCAAATGTATAAGTAATAGGTTCGACCTCATATTAAAGGGGCCTTATGCGTAGTGTGTGAATATGTATATATAGAGATCATGTATTCCTTATTGAAGACATGTGAATTGTGATGTATTAATGTAATTGGGTATTTGGAGGAGGTTCTCCTATCCTTTAAGGAGTTATTGTGTAACTCATCTCTCTTATCTATATTGGATTTGTGATCCATTCTCACATTGTTGTACATGGTGTGTACTTCTAGTTTATTCTGATATCTTAAGCATTTGGCACATAACATTTGGTATTAGAGCATCAATCTTAGGGCTTTTCTTATCTAATAAAGTCATCTTAAAATTTTCTCTATAACTTTTTTTCTAGGACGATTCAGATAGAGAAATATGGAATTTATTTAGAAGACATATCAAGGTATCTTTGATACAAATTTTCGCTTTTGGGTCATTATACTTTTGGAGACAACCTATGGAAGATAGGATTTTTGACTCATCCTAAATTTAGTTTTAAACGAGTGATATTGGGATTTTCACTATAACTGGTTTTTTGGGATGATTCAAATAGAGAAACTTGGAGGTTATTTATAAGACATAATCTTTGGTACAAATTTCACTTTTTGGGTCATTATACTTTTGGAGATATACCATATGAAAGAGAGGGTTTGTGACTAGTCCTATAACTAGTATCAAACATATGTTCTGGTTAAAACAATCATATCGTCTTCAGAGAGGATCAAAATTTGGTGACACTAGTTTCATTTAAAAGAGGATAGTCCATAGTATTTCTGGTACAATTTTCAGAATCAGGTATTAAATATTGAACACGTTGCATTCTATACAAGTTCACTCTCCATAAAAGGCCAAAATTTAGTAAGGTTTGGAAAAGTTACCATAACTTTCACTTAGCAAATCAAATTTTGGTCAGACATGTGGCATCGTAGAGAAGACATATTAGAGTACTATAAGACGAAATTTTAGACTCATAGGGGCCAGAATTTCAGAAATACATCAGAAGGAAGGTCGACTAGAAGGATAGACTCCAAATCAAGGTTTCAAAGATATGTTCATTTAAAACTACCATAACTTTTGATTCGAATGTTTGATTGAGCTGATTTAAAAGCCATTGGAAAGGGAAAACATATAATATTATATTGGAACAAGGATTATAATTGTTTGAGATCATTATCTCTAATATATTGAAGTTGTAAGGTGAAGGTTGGGGTTAGACCTCAATTAAAAATCAATGAAAATACCTAACTTTAGTGGATGTGAAGAGAAAGATGGAATAAATCACATGGATTGGTTGAGAATGATAAATAAAATTCACTTCAATCCTTGTTTGGAAAGAACATATTTTTTTGTGAAGCCTGTAAGTGGTGGATGAGTATTGATGATGATACTAAATGGAACTACACATAGGAAGAATTTGAAAAACTCTTCTCAAATAAATGGATCAAGAATACAATCAGGGAGGAGATGTCTAAAATTCAAGAGGAGTCAAAAGAAACAAAAGAAGAGATCAAGAAGAAGGGTGATGAGCTATCTAAGATACAAGACCTTGATGAAGCATTTGTTAAGGAAGTCCAAAAATCAAAGCAAGAAAAGATTAGCAAAAGAAAGATGGAAAATAAGGCATCAAGGGAAGTATGGAAACATAAATATGAAGAGATATGTAGGTTGCAAAACCATAATAAAAATCTACTAGATGAGGTTAAGAGATTGAAAGAAGAGTCAAAATCAAGAAGAAACAAGGATATTGGATGAAGAATATATGAAAAGACTTGAAGAGGAAATTTGCAAGAAGGTTGAGGAATCCCTAAACACTAATGAGGTAAAATCATAAATTCAATCAATAATCGAATAAGGATGTCAAAAATTGATAGATGGGATCACATTGCAGCTTCAAAAAGATAAAGAAAAAAATATTCAAGAAGGTCTCTAGAAGATACTTGAAGAAGTTGAACTTCATCTAGAGGATGTACATGCCAAATATGATCATATTATATCCAAGGATAGAGTAATCAAATACCAAGCTAATAGGATAGAGTATGTCATTGTCTCTGAAAAGAAGATAGATAAAATGCATGGACGGAGTGAAATAAAATCGTCAAATGTGAAACCATATTGACACCCTCATTACCGGGAAAGATTTCAAGGAAGACAAGAAGGTTGATATTCATGGAATACTTGTCAATATTCATGGAAAAAGTCATCACAAAACCACTCTTCAACAAGCTATTATTAGAGACAAACAATCACTGCAAATTGGAGAAGTTACAAAAACAGTACATGGAATCGAAGGAAATAAAATTATGCAACAACTAGCCACCAAGGATTAAGACCGAAAAGAATTGATTTTGGATGGATTGATCATCATCAATGGAATGAAAAAGGAAAGAACATAAGAAAATCATATTACTTGGTTTCATCACACGTGAAGCCTTTAATTACAAAGCTTTGAGGACAAAGCTTTTTGAAGGAGGGTACTATATTATGACCCAAGGAGGGCATATATGGGGTTAAATGTATATGATATGACCCCAAGTGGGGGCATATATGGGGCTAAATGTACATGTAATATGTAAATATATAAGTAATAAGGTCAACCTAATAGTAAATGGGCCTCATGTGTATTGTGTGAATAGGTATATATAGAGATCATGTATTCATTATTGTAGACATGTGATGTGTTATGTGTGAATGTATTTGAATATTTGGAGGAGGTTCTCCTATTATTTAAGGAGTTAATGTGTAAGTGATCTCTCTTATCTATATTGGAGTTGTGTTCCATGCTCACATTGGTGTACATGGTGTGTACTTATGGTATGTTATGATATTTTAAGCATTTGAAACATAACAACCCTCCTACTAAGTGCAACAACCACTTTTCTCTCTTTACCCTTGATGTACTTGATGTCAAAATCATAGTTGCTGAGAAATTCCAACCATCCAATTTAGGTGGAGTTTAATGTTGGCTAGTCAAACAAATATTTCAGAACACCATGGTTTGTCCTCAACTCATATTTTATGCCCATGAGGTAATGCCTCCACATTTAAGCACATGAACAATAGTTGCAAACTCCAAGTCATGGGTGGCATAATTCTTTTCATGATTTTGAGCTTCCTCAATTCATAACAAATGGCATGCCCTCTTCGGGTAAAGATTCAACCAAGTCCTTCCTTGCATGCATTCGTGCACACAAAAATCCTCCTTTGGATCAACAATATTTAAAACAAGTGGACTGGTCATTAAATCTTTCAAGTGCTAAAAAGTTTCTTCACATTTTGAATTCCATTCAAACTTCAATACTTTATTTTGCAATGAAGTGATTGGATGTGCAATTCGAGGAGAAAGTTTCGATGAATCTCCTATAGTAACTAGCTAGACCCATAAATGATATCACCTCTGAAATATTCTTTGGTGTTGGCCAATATTTGATTGCCTTAATAATCTTTCGATCCACTACTATCCTCTCCTTTGATATAATGTGGCTCAATAGTGGATATGCTTCTGATAATTTATGAGCACTTTCTCAGCGTAGCATAAAATTGATGTTCCCTCAATACTTATAGCACCAATCTCAAATGTTGATCATGCTCTTCCTTTGACTTCGAGTAGATATGAATTTCATCTAAGAAGATGACAACAAAGTCTTGTCTAGGTAATATCTGAACACTCCATTCATCAAACACATGAAGACAACTGGATAATTTAACAACCCAAATGGCACCATTACAAACTCGTAATGGTCATACCTTGTTTGAAATGTTTTCTTGTTTTTGTCTTCTTCTTTGATTCTCACTTGATGGTAGCCTAACCTCAATTCAATATTGGAGAATATCCTTGCTCCTTCTAGCTGGTCAAAAACATCATAAGTCCTTGGAAAAGGATACTTGTTCTTTATAATGGCATTGTTTAGCTATCTAAAGTCAACACACAAGCTCAAAGTTCCATCATTTTTCTTCACAAAGAGAACCGGGGAACCCCAAGGTGACACACTTGTTTGTATGGACATGTTCTTCAAGAGTTCTTTCAAATACATTTGTAACTTTTTCATCTCTAGTGTGCTCATTTTGTAGGGAGTACTGGACACTCGGATAGTTATAGGCATCAAGTCAATAGAAAAGTCAGTGTCTCTCTTTGGTGGCAATCCTAGCAATTTCCAAAATGCATCTTCATGTTCCTTCAAGATTGGATAATATTCAATATTTTTCACCTTATCCTTGGCTAGCTCTTCTATATGTGCTACGTATATCCCACACCCTTTTCTAAAGCTTCTTTTCAATTGCAAGGTTGAAATATCTCTGATGGATATAGGCCTTGGAATACATTCAATAGTATTTAAGTTCCCTTCCTCATCAAGGCCTATGAAATCTGTGTTGCATCAATCTAGGATATCATGACGATTGTCCAACCAATCCATATCAATCAAACAATCATATGACCCAAGTAGTATGATGTTCATCTCTCCCTTAGTGTTGACTCTGTTCACGTTCACTGGGAAATCCTTGACAAGTCCATTGCTTCTTCTCTTGGTTTTAGTGGCTAGCTAAACCAACCAAAACTTTTCATGCTTTCATCTCTTCAATTTAATCATTTTAGCCATATTAGGATCTATATATCTATGACTAGCTCCATAATCAATCAAAATACATATGAGATAATTATTAATTTTACCTTCCACTTCAATCATGTGATATTGATAGTCTACTTTTCTATTATCCCGGGCTTCATAAATTCTTGGTATGTTGTTTTCCATGTCTTCCATTGTATTATCTTCTTGTATGTTATTCACAACCCTCATCCTGTCTCCTTATGAGGAAAATATTTATACAAATGGTCTTCCTCACATCCCCAACACTTTATGAGTTGTTGTGTTGGCATTTCCCCCAAGGAATCTATCATATTAGGCTCACTTTGTGTTGGTTTCCCTTGTTGATATGCTTGAGGGTTGTTCCTGAAAAAATGTGGCTTGAATCAATTCTTCCTCTGATCCATCTTGTCTTTATTCTTATCATCCCAAGCCTTTTGAAAAACTATCCTTTCTTTATTCTACTCATATAAATACTTAGCTTTCCTTATGGAATCATCAAAGGTATTGGGTTCATCAAAATAAATTTTATCCCTATAGAGTGATGGCATTCCACTCAAAAATATCTGAATTTTCACCTTCTCATCCTTGATGAAACCTACATACCTCAAAAATCTCCAAGAGTTGATTCTCATACTCCATGGTTAGGCTTCCTAGCTTGAGTTCAAATAACTCTTGCATTTTCTCATCATAATAATGCTCTAACAAGTACCAATACTAGAAGTA
>ML799331.1:166930-178920 GCA_009831015.1 Picea engelmannii
TATTCTAGAGCATACTAATCCATTTGAAACATATAAACCATCACATATCTATAGCATCCTAGCCATACGATTTTGGGGGTGACTCTCCCAAGGTGTAGGCAATTACTTATTAAGCAAACTTTAAAAAATGAACAAACCACTCATAATGGCACAAGGTGGAGGCAAGCCTACCAATTTTGTGCCAAAGAGGGTTGGAAAATGAAAGACTTAGATGATTATTATGCTAGCCACACAACCTTGTCTTGTGGACAAGTGGGGCAAGAAATAAAAAATTGCTTTAAAGGAAAATTAAGAACTAGCCCAATGATTTTGGGGGGTTGGCTTGGCCAATCACTTACCCAAGGTGTAGGCAACTAAAGCTTGCTGAAATTAAACAAAAGAAAGAAAAAAATGATACAAGAGAATGCAAGCCTCAAGGGAACTTCCCAGGGGCTTGCTACAATGCTAGAATAAGAAGAGAAAATAAGGAGATTCTTTACCAACTTGATGAAGCCTTTTGGGGGTGTTGTGAAAGTGGATTTCGACAGCGTTTCCCCTTGTCCCTGGTAAGAATATGTGAAAACCAGCAAGCAAATGATTGTTAAAAACGTTGCACAACACAAAAAAAACGTTAAAAAATTTCTGTTTTTACACAGAATTTTTTTACATAAAATCTCCAAGTTAAAATGAATATATTTTGACCTATCTAAGAGAGTTAGCTACAACAATCTATGGTAAGATGAAACAGAAATAAGTCAGATCTAAAATGGAAGTAAGGAGTGCAATAAGATGTTGGTTGAAAACCCCCTTGTTGAGGCTCTTCCAACCACTATCTTAGAGGCAAAATCTACAAAACTTAAGCACCCTATGAGATATGGCAATAGAATAATATGCAAGATAAATGAATACTATGAACTACTTCACAATACCAACTATCCTACATATATAGATCAACAAACAATACTATCTATTGATCTACTCAAACAAAATACTTTGCTCAAGAAACTACACCACAAAACCAATGCATAAACTCATACAATGTCACCTCAATAGATGGAGCACATCATAATACTCATAAAATGATCCAAAACCTCCAAAGCTTCTTATTATTAGATCCAACCAAATGAGAGAACCTTGCAACAAATACTTGCTCCAATGCTCTCAAGAGAAGATGAGCTTGAATGAAGATGGCAAGAGCAAGAATGGGTGGGGCGAAAATCTTGTAGCATAACTTTAGCTCAAAGAATGGTGAGTTGGGAGTGAGAAATGAGATCTATTTATACTTAGAGAGACAAACCTACCTCTCTCGGATCTAAGCCAAGTGTCCACCACCAAGCAAAAGAGTAGATCTCAAGGCTAGGGCACACCATCTAGGGTTTGAAAGCTAGATCTAGGGTGTAGAAAAATGTAGGAGGTCTTGGGATCAAGCAAAGAGGTGTGAGAGGCCTTGGGATTGATGCCAAGGAAGATGAGAGGTCTCAAATAATTTAAAAAAAATCATTTGTGGAGTTTCTAAAAGAGGGGGGCGTAACTCCTCTTGGAGGGGGCAAAAAAAGGGTGAAAATGAAGGAATGACGGTGGATTAATGAGAAAAAAAGAGTGGGATCACCCTAGGAGGTGATGTGAGGGTTAAAGGGAGTCATAACTCATGAGAGGGGGCCCCAAATAAGTCACAACAACCTCCACCAAGGAAAAACGTCAATCCCCCTAGGGGGGTGTGATTTTTTAGTGTAGAAGGTGGGTAAGGGGTTAGAATAGGTTGGGAGGGTTATGTTATGATTAGGGAGGCTCTCTCTAACCTTTATTCCACCATTTCACCTCCTTAAACTCATTATTACAAAATTTTGACATTTCGGCAATGTCACTTAGCAATTAAAATTGTTGTTTTAACTAACTGACACTCCGGGTGGACAAATGCATAGCAAAACTTGAGCTGAAACTTGGTCCATGGGTGTAGGGGTGCCTTTCCATTTATTTTGAGCACAAATACCCCTATTAAAAACCCAAGGACCTAGTTTTTACAATAATTGTTCAAAAACATTTAATTAATTAAATAATTAAAATCCCAACCTTAAGAAAATTAATTAAATTTAATTAATTAAAAAAAACCTATCTAGACTCGACGAAATTCTGCGAAACTTTCTACAATGTCTAACATGGTCATTTACATCATTCCTAAACAATAACTACCAAAGGATGACACCATTAGAACATCGTTCACCACTTTGGAGGAATTATTGCAAGTATGAGGGAAAAACTCATGGGAAATCAACTAGGTTGAAAAGCCCAGTCGACAACCTAAGGATAAAAAAACCCTCGGTGAAAAGAACTCTCCCAATGAAAACATCCCAAGGTACCTGACCTAACTATGATCCATGCAGACCTATTACATTATTAACCCACGCAGGGGTGCGAAAATTCTGTTTACAAAATTTTGTGCTGGAGGCATAAGATGCCCAGTCGAACCAATCTGTCTTCAACATACTTGCATCTGATGATGCATATCTTCATGGCACATGGAGTTGACCCCCTAGTTGAATAGGCGGTCAACACAACCTATATGTTAAACATTATATGTTAAGCAAGAGATTCATGGCAGGATCAAGTATCAACTCCTTAGCCAATTATTCCAAACAAATACACATAAATCCTAGGGTCCCCGTCAGCTCTCTACTAGTTATTGGTGTTGTGCAACACCACCTTATCTCAAGATTGGAGTGAACTTAAATTGGCTTGATTGTGGAATCTGGGGAGCCAAGTGAAGTGCATTATTTCTGCATGCTTGGTATGGTTTGGTGCAGATGCTATATGCCCCTACTTAGCAATTAACGTTATATAGAGACTACTAATTAATGGTAAAATCTCACCAAAGAAGAATGGAACCATACATACTAAATAGTTCAGAAATACTTCAAAGCAAGTAAATCTAGCAAATTGAAAGTTTTAGGAAAGATGGAAATTTCTACTTTGGCATCTTACAAAGGTGCAAATCGTGAGGATTAACACTCTTGAAACACTCTCACTGAGTTAAATACTAAGTATAGTATCATATAAATAATTGAAAAGTGGGTAAGCCAACGTCTAGCTAAATCTTCATTAAGGGTTATGTCAGATGACCGCATTCATCATGGATTATTTTAGATTACGACATTCCCCAATGGTTATGTCACATTGCAACATTTGTGTTTTCTAGCTTATGTTTAGTTACTACATTGCTCAGTGGTTATGTTGCAATGCAACATTCATTAAGGGTTATGTTGGATTGTGACGTCCTTTAATGGTTTTTTGAGATTGAGACATTCATATTGGCTAACTTTATGTCAAATTGTACATTCATTAATGGTTATGTTGCATTGTGATGTTCATCAAGGGTTGCATTGCATTGAGTTTGGTTGACTTTGGTTGGCCATGTTTGACTATGGTTGATAATAGTTTATTACAGTTAACTATAATAGACCGTGTAAACATGATTTGACAATGGTTGACTAATGCTAATAATCTTTGACTATGGTCAATCATAGTTAACCATAGTCAAATGTGGCCAACCATGTTTAATGATGATCAAACATAATCAACCATGGTCAACCATGGTAAATATTGGTTAACCATATAAGTCAACTACAGATAAACATGGTATCGACACTCATTAAGGGTTATGCCACATTTCCATATACCTCATGGGTTATGTTGGATCACAACAATCCCAAATGGTTGTGTCACATGAGACATTCATATTCACTCACATATGTTGAATTATTACAATCATCAAGGTTTATGTTGCATTGGGTCATTTATAAGACAATAATAGGCTTATAATAAGGTTAATATATGTATTGTAGTGGTGATATTGGTTGTATTATACCAATTTCCTATGTTCATCAATGGTTATGTTGCATTACAATGTTGATCAACTATGATGTCACATTGTGATGTTCATCAAGGGTTTTGTCACATTGCAACATTTATCAAAGGTTATGTTGGATTGCAATGTTCCTCAATGCTTGTGCCAGGTTGCAACATTCATCTTAGCTAAATTTAAGTCAAATTGTTACGTTCCTTAATGGTTATGTTATATTACGACTTTCATAAAGGGTTATATCATATTGTGACACTAAGAGGTCAACCACTTTATCAATGTGCTTAATATATGCATATCGATATTCATTAAGGGTTATGTTGGATTGCGACATTCATCTTCACTAACTTATGTCAAATTACTACATTCCTTAATGGTTATGTTGCATTTTGGCGTTCATCAAGGGCTATGTTGGATTGCAACATTCCTCAATGGTTATGTTAGATTGCAAAATTTATCTTGGCTAACTTTATGTCAAATTGTTGTGTTCCTTAATAGTTATGTTGCATTGCAATGTTCATAACAGGTTATGTCACATGGAGTTTGGTTGAATTTGATTGGCTATTGTCAACTATGGATGTCAATAGTTGATTATTGTTAACTTAGTAGACCATGTAAACACAAGTTGACAATGGTTGACTATTGCTAACCATGTTTGACTATGGTTTGACCATTTTTTTATTATGGTTGAGTATGGAAGACCATGATTAAAGACACTAAGAGGTTTACAATATGGTTAATATATCTATTGTTATGTTCCTTGAGGGTTATGTCTCATTGCATTTTGTTGACTTCGATTGGAGATAAATAACTATGGATGATAACAATTTATTATTGTTAACTATAATAAACCATGTCATTATCATTGATTTGAACTTAAGGCCTCCACAGTAAGAATGTTTATCATATGAGTGCTTGACAAATCAAAAGTTTTAGAATGAGTATAACATGTTTCATAAACAACTAACTTGCAGTATACATTTATGATGCTTGATACCACCTAGACTTTTGCTAAATTTTTTGGGTAGATTGATTATTTATTGCCATTTTCACAAAACTAGATGTCAAGAAGTCACGGTTAGTTTGACAGTTTATGGACAGGTCCATACATTATTTAGGGCATGGGCGGCAAGAGCTCTTTCTTCCTTAGCAAGTTGGACGGTGAGAAGTTGACGCTTTGAGTAATGGTCAACTTCTCAAGTTATTCTTCAACGAAGTCATCTGATGTCCATGAGCATCCTTTGTATCATATTCTCTAACCCTTCTACTTTCTACTTTACATTTTCTTTTCTTGTACATAGTTTATTTACTGTTTTTGTATATATACATGTATATTATTCTTGCAACTCATGTTTATTATTGGATTTTATATGGATATGTCAATGATGAGGAGTCGATGATGCAGGTTCTCTGATTCTAGACTCTTGTATGGTCTCCTACGACAAAAGAAGATCAACCACACATCCCCATATGGAGCCAATGTTATACACCGAGTTGTACTATCTAGATTTGCAGTTGAGCCGCCAAACACTGAGTTCCCAAGATCGAGCGAGGCTCGCAAGGGTTCAGAGCATACATTGGGGCGTTGAAGGGAAGGTTTATTTTAAAGCAAGAAAATAAATTGTTGAAAGAGAAATGCAAAAAATAAAATGTTTTCTAATTACTAAATGCTAAACTGAAAGGAAAACCAAGTTAACAATTAAAAAATTACTTTGCCCAAAAAAATTAAGTGTTGTGATTGATTGATTGATTGACTCCCTTAGATTGTGTGTTTGGAAAGTAAAAGCAAGAAACCAATAGAGAAAGAAAGCACACAACCACATCATTGATCCACAATCACACCAACATTGACTACTAGATTAGGTTATAAATTATGACCAACATTAGTGTTGTTAGAACAACATTAGAAATAAGTATATTTCAACATCATCATTGTTGTGTTGGTATTCCTACATCATTTCAGAGGCACGAATCAAAAGTTATTCTACTGATGCTCTATAAGGCCATGTGGCAACTTCTTCATGACCTCATTTTTTCTTTATGGATATCAAACTTCCAAGGTCTCCATTTACATGAATGAATTACTTATTCATTTTCTCTCTTTTCTTTCGTTATATCTACAGCTGAGATCCTGCGGAGATTCAAGATGATGGACTGCAAGTCCATGGCGACACCTATGGTTACGAATCTAAACCACTTGAGTGATTCATATTCAAATTTGGTTGATCCCACAATGTACATAGAGTTGATCGGATCCTTGATGTAGTTGTTTAACACCAAGCTGAATGTATTCTTTGCAATGAACACTTTGAGTCGGTACATGGTTGAGCCTAGACATGTACATTGAATAACAACAAAGCATGTATTGAGGTACCTACATGGTACGGTTGGATATGGACTCAAATATGTCTTGAACGATGCAGTAAAATTGCAAGCCTATACAAACTCTGACTGAGCGGGGAGTGCAGTGGACTGGAAAAGTACATCAGGATGTTGCTTCAGTTTGGGATCAAGTATGATCTCATGGTTAAGCAGAAAACAAATGTCAGTGGCACTCAGTACAACAGAGACAGAGCATATAGTAACCAATGTTGCAAGTCGTGAAGCAGTATGGCTTTAAAAGTTGCTCGTAGGGTTATTTGATCTAGAGTTGGAGCCAACCTTGATATATTGTAATAATCAAAGTTATGTGAAGCTTTCAGAGAATCCAGTGTTTCGTGAATATTCAAAGCATATAGAAATCAAATAACATTACATACGAGACATGGTATCTGAGACAACTTGGCGTAATGCAGAATGTCCACCCCCATTGAGAGGGAGGTGTGATGTTTCTCCTCCAACGGGATTTCCCTCTAGCTATGGGTTTCCCAGATCAGTCATGTGAAGTGATTGAGGGAGTAAAATGCAGGCTGGTACAAGTCTTCCATATGCCAAGTGAAGTGGATAGGTGTGAATGGGACTTGTAGCATGGTCTTTCCTACGCCATGTGAAGTGGCTAGGTGTTAATGGGACCATGGCGTAGCCTTAGGTCTATGGTAGTAGTCTTTCCCATACCATTTGAAGTGGATGGGTGTGATTGGGACTACTAGGAGAGGAGAAACATCATAGAGTAGTCATGGAGACTATGGCGGTAGTCTTGTACTACTCGATAACATAGTTGTGGAGACTATGGTGGTAGTCTTGTACTAATGGATAGCATAGTCGTGGAGACTATGGCAATAGTCTTGTACTACTAAGATAGTGTATTCATAGAGACTATTGTGGTAGTCTTGTACTACTTGATGGCGAAGTCGTGAGACTATGGTGGTAGTCTTGGACTACTAGATGGTGTAGTCATGAGACTATGGTGGTAGCCTTGGGGCTACTAGATGCTTGCAACATAGTTGTGAGACTATTGTCGTAGTCTTGGGACTGCTAGAAGAAAACATCTTGGAGGAATACCTCCCTAGCTAAGTGGAAGTGTTGATGTTTGGTAGTAGCGGGAGGTATTCTTTCTTGAACAACCTTTCTTAGAAGAGAAGACGATTCCAAAAGTCAAAGGAAGACCATTGAAAAACTGAGGAACACCTCCGAAAGAGAAGTCATCCCACAGGAAAAGAATAAAGCGGAAATGGAATTTCCAGGAAGAGAAGTCAACCCACAAGAAACGATTAAGGGGAAATAGAATTTCCCATAAGAGAAGTCGACCTCAGCTAAAGTGACTTGAATACTATAAATAAGGTGATGCCTTTTTCATGTTTGTTCACTCTCACTCACTCAACAATCTCACTCAAGAAGAAGGCGCAAGTTTGGGGTTTTCTCGGGATAAATCTTTGTCTCCTTGTGCTTGTTTTTTATGCCACGTATATTTTTAGTATATGGTTGTTCATTGTAAAAGAAGATCTAAATGTTCTGGTAAATCTATTGCCCTGAAAATTTAAAAAAATCTAACATGGTATCAGAGTTGGTTACCTTCATAAAAATTTAACCACTAGAAGGAAGATCGTACTTTGGATTTGTCATAGTACCTTGCTACTACACGGTTTTATTTTGGCAAGCTCATTGAGCATTCTTTCCAAATGCATTGGGAATAGCTACACATTAGAGCAACTCACCTAACCCTAGCGCACATCTTGAAACCCTGGCATTGGCTTTTCAAGGAGGTTGAAATTTTGAGATTTTTTAGGCCCAGGGTTTCTACCGGGGAAAATGATTACCAACATGAGAGTTGAAGATAGGCTGGTTGGACAAGACAACTTCAGATTGTGGAAGCATAAGATACTACTCATTCTAGAAAAGAATGAACTCATAGATCGTGTCATGGGGGATTCACCGGGAAACCGATATGATATCATGTCCATTCATATTAGAGGTGGGAAAATCAATGAAATGGTTAGGCAATATATTAGCTAATATTAAGGGGGGTAGGGTTTATTTTAATAATATAGAGGAATATAGGTATTTGGGGGGAGGGGATGAAATTTGGGGCTGGGAGGGTGGCAGGCACCACGCGCATGCATTCAATGAGGCAAGGGAGCGACAATTGAGGGCAGAAGGGTGGGAAGCGATGTGCGTGTACATTCAATGTGGTTTTCATTGAATGCACGTGCACAACGCCTCCCACACTCCCTTGCCTTATTGAACGCACGCGTGTGGAGCCTTCCACCCTCCCTTGCCTCATTCAATTCACGCACGTCACGCGTTGTGGACATGCATTCAATGAAAACCACATTGAATGTACGTGTGTGTTGCTTCCCACCCTTCCGCCCTCAAATTTCGCTCCCTTGCCTCATTGAATGCACTCGTGTGGAGCCTTCCACCCTCCCTTGCCTCATTGAATGCACGCACGTGGTGCCTCCCACACTCTTGCCCCCCAATTCCGCTCCCTTGCCTCATAGAATCCACACGTGCGATGCCTCCCACCCTTCAGAGCAACTCACCTAACCCTAGCGCACATCTTGAAACCCCGTCGTTGACTTTTCAAGGAGGTTGAAATTTTGAGATTTTTCAGGCCTAGGGTTTCTACCAACGAAAATGATTATCAGTATGAGAGTGTACGATAGGCTGGATGGAGAAGACAACTTCAGATTGTGGAAGCATAGGATACTACTCATTCTAGAAAAGAATTGAGCTCCTGGATCATGTCAAAGGAGCTTCACCAAGAAACCAATATGATCATGTCCATTCATATTACGGTTGGGAAAATCATTGAAATAGTTAGGCAATATATTGGCTAATATTAAGGGGGGGAGGGTTTTTTTTAATAGTATAGAGGAATATAGGTATTTGGGGGGAGGGGGCGTAATTTGGGGGTGGGAGGCACCACGCACATGCATTCAGTGTGGCAAGGGAGCGGAATCTGGGCAATGGAGGGTGGGAGGCACCACGCACATGCATTCAGTGTGGCAAGGGAGCGGAATCTGGGCAATGGAGGGTGGGAGGCGTTGTGCGCGTGCATCCAATGAGGTAACAAAGGGTGGAAGGCGATGTGTGCATGCATTCGGTGAGGCAAGGAAGGGAGGAAGATGTCGTACGCATGCATTAAATTGTGGTTTTATTTAAACACTTGTGAAGGTCCTCCCACCCTCAGTTGCCTCATCCAATGCACGCGTGCGGGTCCAAAAAAACAATGAAAAATCTTCTTAATTTTTTGTCAAAACTTTACTCTGTAGGAAGATTCTAAATTCTACACATCGATACATTTTCAATGACGCAAATCGTTTGTCAATCGAAGTTTGTATGAGAAAGTTATGCCTCTTGCAAGTTGACCTACAATATTGATCACAATGGTGCAAGTGGATGCCACGTCAGCCTCCATTACTTAGACATGTTGGGCTAGCCACACAATGGATTTTCTAAGAACATTCTAGAAGGTCCAAAACCTTATCAAAATTGAATGTTGAAAAAGTCAAAATCCTATCGCTAGACGGCTATCAGGCTATGTTAAATACCGGACCGCTAAGAGGAGAAAGGGTTCCATTCTTTTGCATTCATCAAAACATTTGAGAATGGTATTATGTAAGAATAATGGAGGAGAGATTATGTAGCAGCCATACAGACCACATGTCAAAGGCAACTCCACATAGTACCTCTTTCTTTGTACTTGCATGATTTCTTTACCAAAGAAAAGAGAACAGAGCAACCTCACCTTCTACCTGGGTTTTCTCTTGTATTGGGTTTCCCAGGTCATATCTTGTGTTTATTTGTGGATGGTGTTAATGTGCTTTATTGTTCTCTATCTTTCTGTGTTTTACCTATTTTATCAATAACTAAATATTCTAAAATCTAAAAGAAATTAACCTTAATTGTAAAGATTTCAGTATTTTTATTAGATCTGTTATGACTAATTGTTCCAGTGGAATATCCACGGAAATTTACAGATCACTATGTGTCCAGGCAGCAAAAGGCATGGGTTAAGTGGTTGCATTTGAGGTAACAATGTTATAATACCACTAATCATATGTCCATTGGCATGACCCCATTTTGAGCAATATATGGCTATGATGCTCCTTCATTTGTTGATTTGGCATTTGGAGATAGCAGGGCTTCCAAAGCCAAGAATTTATGCAGATAGGAACAGGGTTGAACACACTTTTGAGGTGGGGGCATGGTATTTTTGAGATTACAACCATACAAACAATCTTCATTGAAGAAAAGTAGCAGTGAAAAACTTAAACCACGCTTTTATGGCCCCTACAGGGTGATACAAAGAGTTGGTGAGGTAGCTTATCAGCTTGAGTTGTCGGAAGGAAGTAAGATCCACAATGTGTTTCATATTTCGTGCCTCAAAAAGGCATTGGGACAAAGGTCACTTCTTCAGCAGAGTTACCCCCATTGGATGAGGAGGGGCAGTTAGTGTTGGTTTTTGATGAAGTTTTGGAGGTCAGTGAGAGAAAATTGCGTAATAGAGTGATCGGAGATTATCGCATCAAATGGAAAATGCCACGTGGGAAGACGACCAGATCTTGCAGCATCTTCACTTGAAGTTGCTTGAGAAAAAACAATCTCGAGAAGGGAGGACTATAATGTCCCTTTCCAAATGATCACTCCAAGAGATTGACATAGATTCTCTTAAGCTATTATGTCAATCTCCTGAAATGATCATTTGAAAAAGAACTTTACCTACTTCTCAACAACTGTAGATCTACTAAATCCTTCTCAACACAAATATAAGTGTCAACAACACTATTATGACTTGCATTGCATGATTGTAAAGTTACAACTAAATACACTAAAACCCATGTTGTTGTAGCTTATCAATATAAATTGTTTAGTAGTAGTGTCCAATCCTAACAACCATCCATTCTGATTTATTGTGAGCTCTAGAGTAGATCTTCAAGATCATCTCAACGCGGGAAATCTACAATCAGGCAATACCATGTCTCTAAAAAGAATCAATTTTAGACGTATCCGCAATGATGATGAAAGCACTCTCTTTGACTTCTCATGAGGCTAGTTATTACAATGTCAAAATTTTAACGCAAACTTATAGTTGTGTTGCCACCACACATGATTGATTGACAACTCCTTTGAGCATGAAAGAACTACTACTTAGGGTTTCAACAACATAACCCGTAATTCTTTATCAATATTATATCATTAAATAATCATCACTAGAGTGCATATAAATAAACAGAGAAACAATCATGGACTCGAAAGTCACAGAAGGGGAGAGTTCAGATAGGCGACACTCCTTACTACGCCAAGGGACGTTTCAATTGATCTCTTCAGGACTTCTGTCATTGAGACAGCTCTTTCTACCATGCACGGAAAAGATGACAAGCCAGACAAGTCAGACACCTAATAAAACCAAGCCATCTAAGTAGCCACTACACGAATGTTGGCGACCTCGCTCTTATGTCATTAATTCAACAACATTTCAAAAAACAGACTAAACACAACAACGATAAATATAACAAGGGTCAGTCCCATTAGAGCACAACTGGATTCTAACAGATATAACCTCCAAGCATAAATGCTATCTGGATATCATCAGATGTGGGCAGCAGATAAAAATATAAAGAAATATTACAATTGAAAATGGCAGAACAGAATGAAGTCTTGAACAAGCCAATGATGTCTTACTGGTACAGTAAGCTCTCCACACTTGGCGCACTTGTCTAAAAGCTTGGAGAAAAGGAATAATCTACTACTACTCAAGATACTCAATAAGAGG
>ML799331.1:191120-220422 GCA_009831015.1 Picea engelmannii
CACATCTGATATGCATGGGCCTTCCCCGTCAAATGGGGAATGATGTGATCTCGGACTCCATCAGAAATCGTCCTCTTCGCCTTGTTGTTCTTCTTCTTATATTCCGCTCCCAAGATAGGAGCAGTCAAAGGAATCGCCGGAACCACTGCCTGAACTATGTCCCATAGTTCGAGACCTAGCATTCTCCCGAGACCTAGCACTTGCTCCTTGACTCCATTATACCCTAAGGCACTAGTCTAATTATCCAACGTTGAGCTTTTTGTGCTAAAATAACACTCTCAAACCTCTTAAATCTGAAACCCTACTAACCCTAACGTCTCACTAACCCTAATTTGATGATGATGTCATGCCTGGTTTAAGCTCTTGGCTGGTATAAAAGTTGCGGCTAGGTCATCTAATGATAGGCATTGATGTGTAGATAATTTTCATTGGTCTTTTTGCAAAACGTCCACCTCATTATCTACCAAACTAACCCTAGAATAAGGCTGACGTCACCCTTAGTATAGTGACACAGCACTCTTATGTTGAATGCACAAGTGATGATATTTTATGATGATTTAAAGATTGATTATATACTTTAAATGTTATATCATCTCCAGTATTTATTGACAAGTAATATTACAAGTCATAGTCATTTTGAAATCATTGACTTCGTCAATAATACTGCTATTTATGCTCATCAAATGCTGATAGTCATTAATTTATGAAGTACTAACCACTGTTGCACATTTTAGTTTTATTATTGTCTTGTCTCGCAAACAGGGGCCTACTCTGTGGTTCATCTTCTTTTTGACTATCTTCTTGGTGGTAATCTGTGAAGGGAAAACTTACTTTAACCTCTTGAGCCTTAATCCCCTGACCCTTTTCCTTTCAACACCCCAGATTACCTAGGGACATCTCCCTTGGGATTAGCCACCCTAAATAGAAAGAGCCCCCCATCGAGGTGACAGTGGGTGGGGAAGCTCTTGTTACGCCAGTTTGACTCTTGCATTCAAGCTACTCGACCTATACTACAAATTGAGCGATAACAGTCTGAAATTCAACCTTCTTTACGATTTCTTGGCTGAAATTAGTGGTGCGCACTTCTTCGAGGAGGCATTTATTGGTGTATTTTGGCAATTTTCATGTGGAGGATCTTCAACTAGGGTGATTTCCTTGATTAATCTTGGTGAAGTTAGTGGAAAATTTGCATTTCTTTATTCTAAATGAATGCTTATGGTTGATTTTACTTGTTTCATGTCTAAGATTACGAAATTGCTTACTTGAAACCCTACGGGAAAGACATATGTTATTATCTTTTTCCCTAGAGTCTTCCATGTGCTAAAATTTCTTGAAAGGCACCTATCTTGAAGTAGATACTAGAGACCTACCATTGTAGCACTCTAGTAACCCTACTTCCATGCCCAATTGCATATTTTATTACAATTTGTTTAAGGAAATGAGAAATCGCTAGGGCCTAACCATTGTTACTTTCTAGCAATTTTCTCTTGGAGGTGGATTTTTGAGGCCTTGGGATACCAACACCTTTCTTATCCTCTCAATCCCTTTGACATATCATTATCATTGCTACCTTTTCCTCTAATATTTGTTGTTTCCATTAATGACTCCATTTACCCCAGAAAGGCACTAGACTACCATCTACAAGTGTTGATTGATCAAACAAACACTCATACTTTTATCCTTGAAGCTTTCACTAACATTTGTTAACCCTAAACTAGACTAACTCCCAAGATAACTTCTTGCTGTAGCAAAACATTGCTACAGCCATACAAACATACATTGATTTGATACAATTGCCTATATAACTTGCACTAAAACCATTCAAAAATCAATTGTGATCATTGCTAGTAAATCTACTAGGTAAGTGTCAACTTTGTATAGTGTTTTCTTTCACTTTTGAACATTAGAATTTGTTGTTGTTGCAAAAGATTGCTACAGCCATCTAACTGCAGCAAATTCTCTGCAAAAGTGATATTAAAAGCTAGCTAAACATTGCCAACTTTGCTTGTGACAATTTATTATCAATTTGCCTTGTCAACGTTACTTTTTCTTGTCTTTTTCAAGCAATTTCAAGACATAAATCTTGTGGTTGTTATAAAATATTAATTGTTGTTATAAATTATTGCATTGTTGCAAATTCATATCAGGTAGCTTACTTTATGAAGGTTTATTCTCTTATGAAGCACTAACAATCATTTGGTACTTGAAAGGTGCCCTCGTTTGCCTTTTTGTCTTGTTCTGGGCAGGTACACAATATTATCCATTTGCTTCATCTTTATAAGACAAAGTGTTAACTTTTTAGCTCGGGAGGTACTCCGCATATTTTTTCTTGAATGCGGATGTAACCTTATATTTACACTACCAGGCACTTAACTTTGTAATGGGTTTTTATAAAGTTGTTTTAAAGTGGTTCTTTTATTAAAGTGACTTTTTGTTAAAATAATGTAACTACGAAGAGTATTCTTATTATTATTGTTATTTTATTCATAGATTAATCTCCATTGTGGATTAATCATGTCGGTAATTCTATTAGGACCAAATCCCCTTTTGCGGATTGGTCAACGGACAATTGTAATAGGCAGAATAAGAAGTCGGCCCCAACAGTTATTATTGAGACCCAGAATTAATTAAAGGTGGGTTTACCCACCCAGAGTGAGAAGTCGGCCCTGCCAGTGAAACCCTTTCACACGTGCCAGTCTTGTATATATAGGGAGGTTAGCGCCTCACTTTATCACACACTCACTTGCTCATTCTCTTATGAGGCAAGCTGCAATTACCAGTTGGAGAGAGGGAGAAGAGTGGCGCATCTTTTGGAGAGGACTATCTGTATTGGTTTGAGTTATCTCTTGAACATTGTATTGGCAATTTATGATAAGGAAGTTTTTGCTGGGTTTTCTTCCCCTAGAGGGTTTCCCAGGATAAATGTTGTGTCTCTTGTGAATGTGTATTTCTCAGTGATCTTGTTCTTACGCTGCTCTTATCTATTGAAATGCAAAGAACTATAATAATGGCTTAAACATTAACACTTTTTAATAAAGTGTACCTGCTAATTTTAAAATGATTTTATTTCATAAAGTGCACTTATGTAATAAAGTGAAATTACTTTAATATTTTAAGTGATTCATTTTGGAGGGAATGGATCATGAACCTTGATCTTGTTAAAGGCAAGATATAATCTTGGCCTTTGGATTTAAGGTTGGGGAAGGTGAAAAGAGACTTTGGAGAGAAAATGTCATTTTCTGATTTATAAAAGAATACATTGGGTAGTGTGCAAGATACACATTGAGAGGAGGAGCATGAGAGATTTTTGAGTAAGCTTGAGAGAGGAAAGAGGGCACGTTTTCCAAGAAAAATAGAGCACAAATCCCAAGGAAGCATTTATGTTTTGAGGCTGAGTGAATTTTCTGCTGTTGGAGGCCATACTATACAAATCTTTATAGTCTGTACATCAAGGGAAAGGGCACGGAAATCGAGGTGTGGCTTGGCATAGTTTTCGAGGAGTTTTTGTTGTTGTTGGGCCATATAGAACAATCCATACAGCAAGTTGTTGGCACGGTTTTCGAGGTGTTGCAATTTTTGGGAGGGTCATACAACAGTATGGACTTGGCACAGAAATCGAGGCAGATTTTGGTGGGATAGTTTGGGTGTTGTAAGTGATTTCTCTTGGCTGGAAATGTGATTTTGCTGTTGTTATGTACTTTCCTAAAGCTGAATAACAAGATCTCTCTCTCTCTCTCGTTGGGTTTACCAACATTGGGGTTTTCCCTAGCATTTGCCTAAATTTCTGAGTTTTATGGGTTATTGAATGTTGTCCATTGTGTTTATTTCCGCTGCATATTTGCTTAGAAATGTGTATTTCTGCTTATGGTAATTTCTAAATATGGTTTTGGGACATTTCGGAAGTTCATGAAAGATAGTCATCTCTAGGTTGCTAAGTGTTTGATAGAAATTTTAGCTTGTTGATTTTTGTCATTAAAATCTACATAAAGAAACCTTCAATTTGAGTGATCTGTGAGAGGGGAAGGATTTCCTTGTGATTGCTTGCCTTAGCCTTCTCAAACCCCCCAGGTCACCGAGGATGTCTCCCCCGGGTTTTTCTTAACATACTCCTAAATAGAAAGGGATCTCCTATTAAGGTGAAAGTGATAGGTTATTCCCATGTACGCCAATTATGTATCCACTTGCCTTGGGCTCTTGGGCAAGTACAAATTGTGCGATAACAAGAATCACAGAATCTCCTGGTAGACCTGTGCCTACAAGTAAACAACAAACTGTCAAGTGCAGGATGGCCTACTCATCCTTGTTCTCATATATCAAAACCCACTAAACTAGAAAAGAAAATTTTGACATTTTTAAAAAAAATTCTAAACTAAGCACAAAATCAATATGCAAGTAGAGTAAAATGAAAATGAAATACATCTAAACTAGTATGAGCAATCAAGATGCAAATACAGGGAATCAAAATGACTTACCTACTTACCTAAGGCACGGGCCCTGAAGAAGTCATGTGACCTGAATGTGAGGTTGGAGAAGAGACCCATCTACGGGCAATGGCATCTTTCTCCCGTCTAATGTTGTCAGATAATACTTTTCTTTGTCAGACTTATTTTTTATGATGTAAGGGCCAAGCCATGAGTTATTGTCTTTCTGTTCATCTCTGGGCTTTCCCTTTCTTTTGTCCCACATGATCACATGAGTTCCTTCATTGAAATCAGAGCAAGGTGTATTCTCATTGTATGGCGGCTCTGTGTGGACGGTATCTTTAATGATTTCTTTACTTTTCTCATCTTCCTTCTTCAAAATTTGGATAGACCCTAGCTCCTTCCCATGGTATTTTGCAGATTTGTCTTTGTATTGATCTGTCCACAGAAGAAGCGTGTCTATGGAGTTCTCCTGCATAAAGGGTAGCTCAGATAGATCATACTCAATGGTCTGTGGGAGTACATCATAATGACATTCGCTGGCATAATCAAGACCATCAGGATCCATCACGTGTCTATCAACTTTCTCTCGATTATATAGTATCTAAAAAGTGTCATCCCCCATAGGAATGTGTGCATGGGTGAGATCCATGCTAAGGAAACCCCCGAGAGCAGTAGACCAACTCCTAGATAAAAACATCCCCCAAGCATCTGGAACGTCATTCACTACTATGTCCGCGAGAATGCTGATATATGGGAAGTCAATCAGGAAAACCTCAACGTCCTCACATACTCCCAAGACCTTAACTCTTCTCGAATCAATACCGCAAACATTTCCATAGGATCGGGTTGTCTTCAAACCAAGTTGTTTCATTACCTTCAAAGACATGACATTTGTTGAGGCCCCTTGAATCAAGCATACAGTTGTTTAAGTGGAGGCCATTTATGCCCAATGATAGATAGAAAGGAGGGTTCTTGTCCCTCGGTCGATCAAAATACATAGGGTTTAACATGATGGGAGAATCCTCCCTCCGGGTTGGCACTTGTAAGATTTTCAAAATTTCCCCTTTTACAGAAGGGATCTTACACATCTCTGTCACTGGGACCATCATTTTCAGTTTTCCAAACATGTTAGCAACATCTAATATTCAATTGAACATCATCTATAGGAGTTAGCTTAGGAAGCAACTCACATACCAGTGGTGGTGGTGGTGGAGCCAACTTTTCTACTAGTGGAAGAGGAACATTAGGCTGTGACGGAGGAGCTAAAGCATTTTTTCTTTTGTAGACTAGAATTTCCCTCCTCTTTAGTTCCTTCTTATGATCCTCTGTCAACTTTCTTATGGCCCGAATTCTCCCCGCTCTTTCTCCTATTCTTTTGGCTTTATCAACCAGATCTTGAGCAGTTGTTCTTCGTTGAGATTGCAAATCATGAAGTTTATATCGCCAGGATAATCTTCATCCTTTCGGGGGCATTCATCTTCCCTGTGGGGCTCTTGGCATGGGAGACACCAATCTTCGAAATCAACTGCCCCAACAGGTTTCAAAGTATCCGGGGCCTTTGCCTCTTGTTGATGTCTTGTCTTCCACCCATGGCATCTCTTTGTTGTCTAGCAAACTCAGGTCTGGGAGCACATTGATTTCTTTCCATTGTAGTCATACGGTTCATAAGCTGATTCTGCACCTGAACAAACTGAGTATTCATTTGGTCTATCTTTTGAGTCAGGAGAGCAATCAGATAAACATTGTTGTTGGAAACCTTCGTCCTTGATTATGTCTTGTTGCGGGGATACTAAAAAGGTTATATTTTTTAATCAAGGAGATTTTCTTCAATGTTGATATTGAATTCTTTAGCTTGTGTCAATGTTGTGGGATTTTTGTCTTTAAGAATGTATCGGAACTACCCTTCAAAGGCATTCATGTAAAGGAGACAAGCTAATCATAATGTAGGACGGTAATCTATTGGAATTTGATTATACAACCTATCAAATCGTGAAATGAATTCTCTTACCATTTCATTCTCCTTTTTCTTTATTTGATTGAACTGAGTTGCAAGTGTCCCACCATCTGCTTTTCTTGACCATATGCTTTTAAATAAGGCGGTAAAGGTATCATAGGTCATGATCTGATTATCAGGGAGTCCCTTGAACCAATCAAGATCCTCCTTAGCCAATGATGAGGAAAATAGTCTCATGGCCACATCTTCATGATCAATACTTGCATTGTACATATCTCGGCCCATGACATAAATGTGGTCTTCGGTTGTTATCACATTGTTTCCTGGGAACCTTGGCAACCACTTGTTGACATATGTTGGCATATTGTTAGGGTGACCTTGGATATTGGCCATGTTGAGGGGTTTGTAGAGGTCTCTTGCCCAAGGGCGATCCACTGGAGCAAGGGGAAGGGATTTATGGAATAGAGTTTCAACATCTGGATACTTGAGAGGAGGTCTTCTTTGGTAAACCTTAGAAGGCTTCAATTTCCCAGGGGGAAAAGGTTTGGGGAAAGGAAGTTTCTGGGAAGGTGGAGTCGCCAAATGAACTTCAAGATGATCTCATCAAATAGGGTGGAAAGGGAACATCCCCTGGGTCGAGTCGCCAGGTAAGCTAAGGGTAAGGATTTAGGATAGCTTACCAAAGTGTCGTTAGGGTTCGGAAGAGGATTCAAAATCGTAACCGGCATCGGCGCCAAAATGTTATGGCACAATTTGTAGGTTTTGCAAATCCCGAACCAACCAAGGAACAAGTGCTACAACTATAGGAATCCTACACCCAATGTCACCTCGATGTAGGTCCCGCACTTCAAGGGTGACTAGGTCACTCTACGGAGGCGATCCTGGTGACCCTAGGGGGATTGAGACAGAGATGGAAGGAAGTGTAAAGGGAGTCCCTATAGGTCAAGTCTAAATGGAATGAAGGGTAGGGAGAGATGCCTTGTAAGTCAAGCAAAGGCTGCCCCACAAGTGTAGTGTTTTTTTGGATGATTGTACCTGCCCGAGACACAAGAAAACACACCTTGCAACAGTATATCTTCGTTGGATCAGCAAGTTAATCTTGCTGTCCCTAAATTGCAGCAATAGATGACAGTATAAATCATAAATAAAAAGATACTATACGTTGCTCAATAAATGCTAAGGATCAAGTAGAATAAACAAGAGAAAAACTAGCAATTGACTAGCTAAACTCAAGGTGAAAGAACTAGTACTCTCAGCATAAAAGATAAGGTTGTTGTAAACACTTCTCTGCAGAAAATTATATCAGCCTTATGGCTGTAGCATTCAATGTATTACAGAAAGAAAATCAGCCACAAGAATCCCCTCAAACGTTGCCAAAAAGTGTGCTAGGACAAGGAGAGTACAAGTGCAAACTTTCAGCGAAAACCAATGGTTGATAAGAGAGTTATTAAAGCAAGTAAGTTAGGGTTTCTGCAGCCCTAACGGCTGAAGATGCAAATTTGTAACAGCAACAATAAGTAGCCCTCAGATGAGGACGCCCTAGTGGCTGTGAAGTGCCCAAGGCACAAGGAAGACAATCCACTTTTGCAAGAAGTAAAAAGACCAAAATTCACGTTTCCTAATGCAATAAATTATTTCTCCAATGCAACAAATTAATGATTAGTGTCTTTACTATTGGGTTAATGGAGTCACAAGGAGCTTAGAGAAGCTACCTCCCTGGGGTTGTAAGCCCTTTTACTTCCCAAGGCAAGTTTCTCTGAGCTACGGTTTAAGATAAAAGGGTGTATGCCCTTATACTTCCCACCTAGCTCCTAGCATAAACAATACTTTAATTGAATAAAATGATAGCAAGAGAGTAAAAATCATACCAAAATCAAGAGAGTTTCTAGGACAATCCACCACAAGAGCTAGAAAATAACATTCCAAGGCTAGCACATCACTTCGTCCATTAACCATTCATAAAATCAGCCATACACAAGTGCACAAGAGCTAAAATAGCTAAGGAGGCCGAAAATTTCAGACCATAACCTCTTGTGAGAGGAAATTTATGAATTAAAATGAGATCTTATGATCTCTATTTATACAAAAATTAGCCAATATGGCTTGTCCACAAAATAAGGAGTAAAATACAAGATTACGGGTCAACAACCCTAATCTTTCCCCCTTAACACAATAATATTAAACAATTCACTTAAAATGTCATCGTTTGCACAAATTAAACTCTAATCTAGGATGACGTCACCCCTTTAAGGGAAGTTTTGCCACTTTGAGGAGGTCGTTGGTGTTGGAGAAGCATGGAAGGGCCTCCAAAGGCCATGTGTCAAGCATATAAGTGATCTCATCATGGTGAAAACCCTCTTCTCCTCAAAACGTCCAAGTGCAAGTGAGTGGCATCTCACCACCAAGCCCTAGCCCCCATAGTCATGACGTCGTGCTAAAAATGGGACGTTTTGCCCCTCCTGGGAAAATCATTTGGCAAGCAATGGGTGGGCTAGGTCTTCCAAGTCATCATCAAGGCCATCCAAGTCATATCTCTCTCATCTGGCATGCGAGCCCCTAGCTAGGCTGGTTCTCCCAAAACTGTCCACCAGCGAAGTCTTGATAAGACAAATGGACATGCCCTCCAAGGATCTCAAGTCATAACATCATGATAAGTGGATCCAATCAATAAACAAGCCATCTAAGCATGTGCATCAAAGATTACCATATCAAAGACACTATGCGACTTGTCAAGCTTAAGTATGGGAGGGTTGACGAGGCGTCTTATTGGGTAGATCTTTCCCTAGGTCAAGGAGAGCCTCCAATAGGTCCCTCTCTAAGCCATGTAGAATGTATGAGGTGGATGGGGTCAAGACTCAATGGGCATAGGGCTCATGGCATACTAGGGGTCGTAGTGTCTCACTCATGGGTGCCTTTGTAGAGGGTGTGTGGTACCTTCGTCCGCAATGCACTTTTTCCAAGCCCAACATTTGCCTTTTACTTTTTTTTCTTTATATTATATTTATCACAATGAGAGGTTGAAGGTCATTGCCCCGGCATGGTGACCAGATGGTGGCAATGTCACCCACAAATGCCTAATGGAAATGAGAAGGTTGGCTCGTGATGAGACCCCCTTTCTCTCAACCATGCGACTGAGAGTCCCTACCCTGTTTTGGTGACTAGATAATGACAATGTCATACCACCAGATATCCATGGACATGATAGGTCGGCTCATGATGAGACCTCCTATCCTTCAATCTACCTTTCAGGCATTTCTTTGTTATATTATGGGTCCCCTTTTATTCAAAGATAACTGTTTGATTGCTTTCTTGGGTGATCCTTGGGCGAAGCATCTGGAAGGTTCATACATGGCTTTTATCTTTTACCCAACACCAACCCCTCTGGGCCTTTAGCCCCTTCTTCCCATAGAATGAGGGACAATCCCTTCTTGGGTCAATACACCCTAAAATCCCAAGAGATAAGGAAACGAAGGGGAATAATGATGGAAAATGGTAAGTATGGTTGGGAACGATGCGATGGCTAATTAAGGTATTTCCCAATAGCAAACCCATTCCCAAAGAAGACCACTTACTAGGGCACAATGTCAACCACCAAGGTGAAGCAAGGCAAAAGGCATAATGTCCAAGCACATATAATGAAATCTAAAGCAATCTAAGATACAACATAATCAAATGGCTTAGGTATTGAAATGATGCTCACCATAATACTGACTTTACCTCATGGAGCAAGGCCCACTGCCTTCCGGAAGCCAACTGGTGTGGTGGATGCCATCTGTAAACCTATGAGCATCTGTGGTGGTGAGTAGGTTTTTCATCTGTGCAAAGCGTACTATTGGTCATGTAATCTCTTGACACTCCATATCTGCAACCTAAGGGCCTCGAGACATCATCTCCTTAGTTATCTACAAAATGGGAATAACAACTTTGATGTATCGGTTTTTATTCGACATCCACTATATCATATATATCAGTTCTTTCTCCATATTTATGTGCCTATGTGTTTATATGATGTTGTTGTTGCTTTATATATTGAAAAATGTTCAAAAATTTTGAAAAAAAATGAACAAATTATGTTTTTTTTTTTTTTTTTTTTNTTTTGCCAAGGTTTTCCGATTTTTTCCGAGATGTTTTCATGACCCTTGCCGATTTTTTGCCGATTTCGAGTTTTTCTTCTATGGTAGAAACTATGAGGAGTTTCAAGATGGGCGTGCAAAGATGTAGAGTTGTTAATGAGAGGATGTTAAAATCCCAAGAGAAGAACAATCAACTAAACACTTTGCTACTATAGAGCTTAAATTAGTAGTGAAAGGAAATGAAGAATGGATTGGGTTCAAAGTATGAGGAAGAAGGAAGAGTCCACTCAAGAAGAGAAAACCATGGAAGATCCAGTTACTCAAGAAGTGCTACCAGAACTCAAAGGCATCATTACTCACCAACACATTTAGCTAGGAAGCCATATGCATAGGAAGAATCACAAAGTATCCCAAAAGTATCATTAATAAGATATCAAAGGAGAAGATATGAGAAAAACCATTTTCAATGAGACATTCAAAACATTAATCCACCAACATTTGATGGTGAAAACAAGCTGGGAGAGGATGCTCAAGCTTGGTTGTTGGGAATAAGAAAGTACTTTCAGCTGCATAATTATTCGTCTAATCTAGAAGCCATAATTTCCATATACAACCTATGGGGAAAAGATTTTATTTGGTTTGACCCGCTAAAGAAGGTTAAGAACATAAATGAAAGGAGTATTTCTTGGAAATAATTCAAGAAGTATTGCCAACAACAATATCTTTCTAAGCACTATTGTGCCAAGAAGATGTAAGAATTATTTGAACTCAAGTTGGGAATAGTTTGGAATATTTAAAATATAATTTTTTCATTAAAATATAAATATTTTATGTATTTTTTAGTAAATCGAGTCATTAAAATTAGATCGGCTTGAGTCAATCCAGGTCCAAGTTGACCCTTGATCGATTATGATTCTAAGTCCAAGTTTTAAAACATTGTCATCAACATGCTCAAAAATTGCTCGTCAAAAAACAACGAGTACATTTGATTCGAGAAATATCATATTGGATTCACAATCCCCAAAAATCCTAAGGAGATGTAGAGATCAATCCTATAGACACTTGTCAACTCAAACTACCTAAAGAAAATTGCTATGAAAGAAACAGGAGAGACTTCACACAGTTCAAGAGTTCAATGATAGCTAGAAGACTCCAATTCATAAGCAAGATAGGAGACAAGAAGCAAAGCGGTAACACAAGACACGAGTGGTTGACTTCTTGGACTACCACCTCCTCAGATAATTAAGGCTCAATCTATTTTTTGACTTCACTAAACAAACACCCTAGATTCAAAATTAGTTGTGATGCAAATTTAGCTTGACCATTTTAAAAATTAGAACAAGATTACATCAAAATAACTTCCAAAGGGAAGCACCTAGGGTTAAAGGGTGTGTTATCGTGCATTTTTTAGTTAGGGTAAAAGATAGATGAAAGGATACCAAACTGGCATAACTAAACCAATCCCACCCACTGTCACCTCGATGGGAAGGTTCTTTCTGTTTAGGGAGGTAAGGCCCAGGGGAGACGTCCCCAGTGACCTGGGGTTTTGAGAAGGAAAAAGGTTTAGCAAGGCTGAGTGATAATAATCCCCCTCACAAGTCACCACCTGATCAGAAAGTCCAGCTTATAGCCAATAAAGATAACCAGAAGTAATAACCAAGAAGAGTACATGCCCGAGACAAAGCAACAAAGAAACTAGGCATATGCAAGCTTGCTTGTTGGTTAGTACTTCATATAATCAATGACTTTTCTGATAATAAGCAATTGTACAATGATATTGATGAAGTAAATCAATATTTACAAGATAGCAATGATCACAATATATATTACTTCTCAATGAATGCTAAGGGCACTTCACAACAAGCAATGGCAATTTAACATAAATGTAAGAAATGCTAGAAGCTACGTCTTAGCTAATCATTCAATTGCTTTAAAGACAAATAGATGTTGCACAAAGTGTTTATAGCACAAGAAATAGGTAGCAGCAATAGGGTTAGAAAGTCTAGTCTAGTCTAGGGTTAGAAAGGATAGTAAGAGATTGCTTAAAGAGTTTAGAAGTTGTTTAAGATCAAAGTATTGTCCTTAGATCAGTGCACTGTTAGGGTATATGGAGTCAAAGAGAGGAAGCAAAAGCTAACAGACTAAGTGACATTGAAAATCCAAAGACAAGAGGGTAAAGTGTTGAGGTGTCGCTAAAGCAAGGCCTCAACAACAGAACCTTAGGGGAGAGAGGCTCACTTTGGTGTAGAAACCCTAGGCCTCGGTGCTCTCTCCTCATTCTTTAGCTTAATGGAAAAACAGCTAGCTTGAAAAATGGTTGATAAAAAGTAAGACAAGAAGGTTTGTAAGCAATGTGTTGCTATAGCAAGGCTTTACTAGACAAACCCTAGGGAAAAACGACTCACCAGGTGTAGAAACCCTAGGCCTTGGTGCGTCTTTCTCCTTCTTAGCTCAACAACAAGAGTAAAACGGCTAGGCTAGAAGAAAGGGTAGAGTGTTGCTATGGCAAGGCTCTATCTTCTTCATTCAAATCAAATGGCTAAAAATCTTAGTGGGGACATGAGACAAGGACATTAACTAGTGCTTGTCACCTAGGGTTTGATTCAACAAGTTATAATAACATATGCAAGTAAATAGAACTAAAACCATTTAATTAAGAAGTGTTTGCAGAAATTAAATTACATAAACCAAGAAACCATGTAGCAAAACCCTAGTTGTAACACCTTCCACCAAGAGAAATGCCAAAAATGTCAATAAAAGTCTTCCTTCAACAAGTGCACCTCAAAATTTCAGCCAATAACCCTAAGAAGGGCACAAATTTGAGACCTCACTAATGAGTGAGTGAGAGATGATGAAAATATGAAGGCAAGAACCCTCAATATATAGTCTACCAATGATCTAAATTACATTTCAAGTCATTAAAAGACCGACAAGGCCAAAATACCAAAATCATACTGTTTTACATTAAATGTCTTAAAATTAAACCCTAATCAAGCAATAGTGAAATGTCATCCCCTTTCTAGGGTCATATTAGCCCCTTTTAGGGAAAATGCAGCCTCCTGGAGCAAAACGTTAGCCCTCCTTGGGCTTCTCCAAGCTGCCACACGTGCCAAAACTGCCATATCTGCCTCCCGAAACGTCCATACTACTAGGTGACGTCATGGGCATCCTGGGAGACGTCCTGGGCCTTCCAAGGCCAACGTTCGTGTGGAGAGGGCTCAACCCCCCTAAGTACAAGTCTACTCAGCTGCCTTTGGTGGATTCTTCTTCTCTTCCCTGGTACAAATGCTCTACCCTGTCTCTGCCCCCTACTGGGGTCTCAGCATCCATCTGGTGGGCTCTTCAGCCCCATGGAGGTCTGAACTGATCATCTCCCCATGTGTACCTGTCCAACATGGTACTTGTCCATCGGGCATGATCCTGCACATCAACAACTACGCCCTCTAGGGGCTCATAAGTCACAGGGATCATAGCAATGTCAATCACATCTCATCGTCAATATTATTAAACATGTGCATAAAACCCCTTTACCCCAATCTAGTTCTCAAAGACATTATACAAGTCTACCATGCAAGTTTGGAGGAGGTGACAGGACGTCCTATTGGGCTAGTGCCTACTGGAAGAGGGATGTCTCTGGAAAGGATTAAATCCAAGTCATGCAAGCGGGTAAGGTGGATGGGGATGCCTAGGCAAAAGGTGCAGTGATAGCAGGGATGGCATACCGATGGGTGCCTCAGTGGAGGTTGAGCTGCACCTGTCATGGATGCAATGTTTCCAAGCCCATTCATGCCTTTTATCTTCATTCTTTTTCTTCCAAGATGCTAGTCAAAGGACACTGCCCTGGCTTGGTGACCAGTGGTGGCTCTGTTAGCCACTAGCATTTCACGGAAATGAAAGGCTGGCTCATGATATGTCTTCTTAGACACTGGTGCTATCGTCCTGTCCCTCCAACTGTTCCTCCAATGTGCAAGAGCCACTATCCTCCTCAAGCGTGCAAGCATCACTAGCCTCTATGCAAGAGTCACCATCACTAGCCTCTGAGGTAGAGTTACTATCACTAGCCTCTGTGCAAGTGTCATTGTCATCATCAGACTGCTCTGAATCAACATCTATCGCTCCATCCACACACACCTCATCATCACTGTCATAGTGCACCTCAATGATATGCTTCTTACCCTTACCCCTACACCTATGATTTGGTTCCCAAGGCACCTTGCAAATGTAGCAAAGTTGCATACTCCTAATGGGTGTGGGGTTACTCTATGCTTCGTTCCATCTAGCTGCTATATCTCTCTTCCTCTCTGCTGCTTCAACCCAATATGCAACCTCATCTTTCCTCCATCTAGGATTTCTTAAAGCCACATACTGTTGGAAGGTTGTTTGAACCCTAGTTCCCTCACTTAGGGCGTAATATTCCTTCTCACGGAATATCATCTCTCTAGCAAAGCATCTCCTATCCATTACTGTCCAACTATCCATTTCTCCCTATGAGAGACCCCTCAGGCTGACAGGATTTTAAGCTCTGATACCACTGTAATGATCCCAAGCCATTATGCCAGGATCATCACGGTTTTGGTGTCTTTTTAAAACTTTCCTGGTTGTGGTATTTCATCAAACACTTCGCTAACCTACTTGTTTAGATGTGTTTACTTGCTGAATGGCCTCTTGATTTCAGCCTTAAGGTTTACTGATGTGTTTATATGTGTGTATGCAGCTATAAACAAGACGATATAACCATGGAACATACCTCAACCATATGCAATATGTAATCATCCCAAGCCAATTTTTTTGCTCGAAACCACTAACTACTACTGATGTGTTTATTAATTATTCAGTTATGCAGGTAGCTGCTGATATTTCGGCCTTAGGGTTTATTTCAGTTATCCAGTCATAGTTCATACGAGATCTACTCAATATATGCAAGATCACAACAATACTCAAGATGTGGAAAACACAAGCATAGATCTGACCTTTATTATGAAAAAGCATGAACCTAATACAATATAGAGAAGATCTGGAATGGTCCTCGGATGGCTCCAATAGATAGATGATATGAGCTGCTACAAAATGCTCCCAACAATACAAAATAAGCCTCCAAAGATTGAATACAATGTGAAGACCCAAGGTGCCAACAACAAGTGAACGTCTAACCCCCTGGAGTTGCTGGTACGTCCTATTGGTACGTCCTGCTGGATGATAAGAGGCCAATATTTCGGCCCAGCTGAAGGGGATGTCCAAACCGTGCCAAACTCCACTAGAATGTAGATCGGGACCAGGGAAATCCCTCCCGGAAGTCTGAAGCTCAAATACTCAATCCTCCTCCAATGGTTGAAACCCTAATACAACATGCGCCCTCTTGAAGCCCTGAATAGCTTAATAATTCATTTTGTATGGAGAACACCTCCAAAACCTATGAAACTCTCTAGGATGATAGATCGGGCTGTGATAACCCCTTATGACAAGTTTCAGGTTCAGATCCTGGGTAGAACTCCCTAGATCTGAGAAATACTGGATCACAAGACGTCCCCCTTGCCTCAAGGCCGTCCCAAACTGTAACTGAAGATATGATGGTAATAACTCTTCAAGAAAGCCTCAAAATGTTGGTCAAGGACCTGCCAACATAACCCAAATGTCGGAATACCCCAAGGCTCTCCCAATTGGCTGGATCGAACTCTTCTTCAAGATATGGTGCGCCCCTACTAGAAATCCCTGAACAGTACGGCCCTGCTACTCTCCTGAATCGATAGATGGACCTGTGATGAGTGTAGAATGGTGTGGGTGGAGTATTTCATTCCCGAGACCAAGCGTGGAGCAAGGTGAGTGGGTCTTTCACCACTGAGTTGTTCACAAGGGTTTGTAACAACAAAAATCCTCAAACTGTATGCTCAAGAGCATCAACAAGCAAATAGTAAAATACCAAAATCCAGAATGCCTCATAGGTGCGCCCCAACCTTTCCTTTATAATTTTTCTTCTATTTCTCTATTGAGTTAGGTTAACACTAGGGTTAACTCCTACTCAACCTCCAACGCTTCTATTTCTTCATTGAGTTATCTTTTAACTCTTTTTCACCTTTTTATCAAGTCAACTTAAGAATATAACCTTAGTTTGGTTGACCCTTCCCCTCGATGTGAGACTATGGCCTAGTGGGGACACCTAGACCACTAAGTCTTCCAAACCTCTTCATCAAGAGGTGGGGGACATTACAGTCTCCCCTGCTTGAAATTGCTTGTCCTCAAGCAATTCCAAACCTGTCTCCCGTACCATCTGTTCATTCTCCCATGTGGCATCCTCAACAAGTAGATATTTCCACCTGATCAAAGACTCCTTGATGCTTCTCTTCCTGAGCCTCTTCTCTCGAACCTCCAGTATCTCTTTCGGAATCAACACAAGATGTCCTTCTTCTTCCATGGGAGGTAGTGTCTCAATGGGAATGATGTGTTGGTCGATGGCCTTCTTCAGGCAGGATACATGGAAGACGTTGTGTATTCGGCTGCCCTGTGGAAGCTCCAACTCATAAGCTACGACCCCTATCCTTCTGCTGATCCTGTAGGGCCCAAAGAAGCGTGGCTGTAGATTTTCTTCTCCACTTATTTTTATAGAAGCCTGCCTGTAGGGTTGGAGTCTTAGATAGACTAAGTCACCAACCTCAAACGTACGCTCCACTTTGTGCTTGTCTGCTTGGACCTTCTGTTGGTTCTGTGCTCTCTGTAGATGATCCTTCAACTCTTTGAGGATGTCTTGGCTCTGTTGTACCCAATCCTGTACCATTGGTGCTCTGTTGTCCCCAAAGGCAATCTCCACAAAGGAGATTGGATCATAGTTGTATAAGGCTCTGAATGGTGGCATGCCTATGGATACATGATGGGTGGTGTTGTAGCAGTATTCTCCCAAGTGAAACCATCTGACCCATGCTTTCTGTTGTCCTGCTACGTAATTCCTCAGGTAGCCTTCCACCCATTTGTTGACTATTTCAGTCTGACCATCCATCTGAGGGTGATAGTTGGTACTAGGGGTCAATGGCGTGCCAACTAATCTGAACAATTCCTGCCAAAACGTACTCATGAACCTACTATCCCTATCACTAACAATGGTCTTGGGTAGGCCATGCAACCTGAAGACCTCTCTGAAAAATAGTTCGGCCACTTGTGTTGTGCTGAAGTCTGTGGCTATGGAGAAGAAGTGTGCAAACTTCATCAACCTATCCACTACTACGAAAATGCAGTCCTTCCCCTGCGCTCTAGGAAAACCGGTGATGAAATCCATGGATATGCTTTCCCACATGTGCTCCGGAATGGGTAAGGGTTGTAGTATCCCTGCTGGGTGAGTGTGCTCATCCTTGTTCTCTTGGAATGTAGTGCACTCTTTGACATGCTTAATCACATCTTCCTTGAGGCCCTTCCACGAGAACCTCTCTCTCACCTGTCTATACGTCTTACTAATCCCTTGGTGCCCTGCCACTGGTGAGTTATGACATGCATGTAATACCTTGGCCTTGAAAGCCGATCCAGGAACCAAGAAAATTAGGCCCTTGTAATAGATGAGGTCCTTCACGATCTTGAAGTTATCGTCCTGTATCTTTCCGTCCAATAGCTGACAAGCGAACTGATCATTTGCATACTCCACCACCAAGTGGTCCTTCCAGTCAACTGACATACCTGTCATGGCAAAAATGGATGGCCTCCTAGATAATGCATCAGCCATTGCGTTGTTCTTCCCTTTGACGAATTCAATGTCAAAGTCATAGGCTTGTATTTTGCTTACACATTTTTGTTGCCTTTCATTCAAGTCCTTCTGCTCCAATAGGTATTTAAGACTATTATGATCTGATTTGACCACAAACCGTGCACCTACCAAATATTGTCGAAATTTGGCTAGTGCATGCATGATAGCCAGCATTTCTTTGTCATAAATGTTGTAAAGCAGCTCAGGACCCCTGAGTTTCCAGCTTTCATAGGCAAGTGGGTGCCTATTCTGCATTAGTACGGCCCCTATACCCTCCCCTGAGGCATCACACTCCAAGGTGAAAGGCAGGCCGAAATTTGGAAGGGCTAGGACTAGGCATGTGCTCATCATCTTTTTCATTTTCTCCATCATAGTCTGAGCTTCTTCACTCCATTTGAAGGCCCCCTTTTTAGTCAAATCAGTCAAGGGTGCACACAGTTGAGAAAACCCCTTAACAAATTTCCTGTAGTACGTGCATATGCCTAGGAATCCCCTTAACTCTGTGAGTGTCTTAGGAGTAGGCCACTCCATAATGGCTTTTATTTTCTTCTGGTGTACTTGTACCCCCTTTGCTCCAATGATGTGTTCCAAGTAGAGTACCTCTGTCATCACAAACTCACACTTGGATTCCATAGCGTACAGTGACTGTTCCTCCATGATAGACAGGATTTGGTCCACATGCCGAAGGTGTTCCTCCCACGTCTTGCTGTAAATGAGCAAGTCATCAAAAAATACTAACAAGTGTTTCCTCAGCTGTTTGTTGAACACATGGTTCATGCAAGATTGAAACGTGGTTGGGGCATTGGTTAACCCGAAGGGCATCACCAAGAACTCATAATGGTGGTAGTGACACCTGAAAGTTGTTTTTGAGATATCCTCCTCCCTCATCTTGATTTGATGGTAGCCAGAACGAAGGTCAATCTTTGTGAAGTAGACAGCTCCATGCAGTTCGTCTAGCAACTCATCAATCCTAGGTATAGGGTACCTGTTTTTTATCGTCTTTTTATTCAAGGCTCGGAAGTCAATGCACATCCGCATAGTCCCATCTTTCTTTTTGACCAAGACTTCTGAAGAAGCGAAAGAACTAGAGCTTGGCCTGATGTGTCCCATGTCTAGAAGCTCCTTGATGGCCTTCTCTATCTCGTCTTTACTCTTCCTTGGATGCTTATATGGTGTGGTGATGACTGGTTTAGCCCCTGCCTCTAGTTCAATGATGTGCTCAAACCCCCTGTCTGGTGGCACACATGGAGGAATCGGCCCAAACACCTTGTGGTGTCTTTCAAGGATCTCTTTGATCTCTGGGGAGTAGTGCACCTTACCCTTCTCATCCACACGTACCGAAATCCTACATTCAGCTGCATACACAATTTCCTCTCTCTTGAAGATGGCTTCCATCCTCTTGGCCGTAACTACCCTAACAAAATTACCTATCATGCCTCTGAGCACTACCTTTCGTCCACCCTCCTCTGTAAAAGACATCTCCATGGTCTTGTAGTTGGTAGTGATAGGCCCTAATGTGTTGAGCCATTGAACTCCTAGGATGATGTTAATGTCCGGAAGGTCCATCACATAGACGTCCTGTATTAGCTCATGCCTTCCCAAGGTGAGCTTCATACCTGGAATGTACCTGTCACAAGGCATAGTGCTACCACTTGCCACCTCTACCTTGAACCCTTCAAATTCTACTGTGGGTATATGTCTCCTCTTCAACAATGCTGAGTCAATGAAGTTGTGAGAGGCTCCCCCATCAATCAATACTGATACTTTCTTTCCCTGCAAGACCCCCCTCATCCTGAAGGTGTTGAAATTGGGCACCCCGCTGATAGATGCCAAGGTGGCTTTCCCCCCAGCCGCACTGTCCTGTTCTGGGACCTCTTCTTCTGCTGCCTCTGTGGTTTCAGCCTCTATGTTTTGTATTTGACCATAATCTTCCTCCTCATTGTCTGAAGTCACCTCAATGTAGTGTACCTGGCCATGGCCCATGCACTTGTGTGATGGGTTCCATGGTTCTTTGCACGTGAAGCAGAGTTGCTTCCTCCTCAGTTCCCTCCTGGCGTCGTCATCTATTCTGCCACGGCCCCTGTCAAACCCCCTTGGGTCACGTCCTCCCGGGTTCACAGGAGGTCTTTGATCTCTTCCTCCAATGTTAAGAGGTGGTCTAGGGATAAATTTTGGTTTGGCAGTTGGTCCTAGGTCCCTCGTCCTCCAAATAGCATCCTGTAGATTGGTAGGCTTGAAAGCCTTCACCCAACCCTTCAAGGGTTCCATCAACCCTTTAGTAAACAACATCATAAGTCTTGTTGATGAGATGTCTTGCACCATGACCGCTAGCCTCTGAAATTCTTCAATGTATACCTCTGGTGCCCCTGTCTATCTGAGCTATGTGAGCTCCCTGAAATGCAACTCCGGATCCCCCTGATCAAAACGATCAATGAGCCTCTGAGTAAAATCTGTGTATTCCATGATCTGACTGTGGCCTAATGTGGTCAATCCATGGTACCACCAATCATGAGCTTTGCCATCCAAGTACATGGTGGCAAACTTGATGGCTTCCATCTCTCTCATGGGGTTAAGCTGTAGATAAGTATCCAGCTTCTGTACCCACGCTTGTGCTGTCATCTTGGTCGTACCATCAAAGTATGGGATCTCTATCTTCCCCATCCTTCGTTCCAACTCATAATTGTTTTTGTGGTTCGGTCTGGGTTTGTTTCTTAACGTAAGCTGGCAGTATTGATCCAAAGGCATCTGTCTCTGAATCCCCAAGTCTAGCTCATGGTACTCCCTGGTACACTGAGCTATCTGCTCAACAAAATCATCCACCTGTTCCTATTGCGCCTGTCCATCTGTGAACATGGTTAAGTATGGTCTAGGGGTAGCCCTGCTACCCAATTGCCCATGTAGGGTGCCTCCTCCATGGATACCTTCAGACTGATGATAGGGAATATGCTCAGAGTTATATCTAGGAGCCTTTTCTGGATTATACCTGTTTCCACCCTGCGAACCACCAGTCTCTCTGTTTTCATATATCTCTGGACCTTTCCCCTTATGAGTCATCTGCAGCAATAGTTCCGCTATCCTAGTCTGGTTCTCGTCCACCTTCCTCAGGTTATCATCTACCTTTTTCAAAGTCTCAGTAATTTCGGCTTGTCCTCTGCGGGTTATGTCATAGTTCTCCTGTAGGTGGATGACCAATTTACTTTCTGTTTGGTTTATGGATTTATTGAATTCTTTTATACTTTTTCTTCTATTTCTCTGTTGAGTTAGTTTAATCCTAGGGTTAACTCCTACTCAACCTCCAGCGCTTCTATTTCTTCATTGAGTTATCTTTTAACTCTTTTTCACCTTTTTATCAAGTCAACTTAAGAATATAACCTTAGTTTGGTTGACCCTTCCCCTCAGTGTGAGACTATGGCCTAATGGGGACACCTAGACCACTAAGTCTTCCAAACCTCTTCATCAAGAGGTGGGGGGACATTACACAATAGGATAGACAAGCCAAAACATATCAAATATGATTTTATTCATGAAATAGAGGAACCTACTACAATGAAGATGCCGATTTGGAATGCTCAACAGATGGCTCCAAGATAGAAGTATGAGTTGTTACAAAAAGCTCTTCGTCAATACAAAATAAGCCTCCAAAGGCTGGATACCCAACGAAGACTGAATACAAGTGGATCTGTGCCGTGCAAATGCTCAACCCCCAAGTTGGAAGGTACCACGCCCTGCTGGATAGCTAAAGCTCCTCAACAATTTGGCCCTGCTGTCAAAAGTGCCCAATCACCTCAAGAAATATGCCAAGTAGTAGATCGGGTGATGGCAAGAACAACCCAGGTGTTTGAATCTCCAAGATCCCTCTCAAACCCTATGGATCTGAACCTCCTCCACTGAATGGTGCGCCCCCCTAAACCCTAGATAAATCGGCCTCCCTCCTAGGGACCTCCAATGGCTCCACAAACTGACTAGAATGATAGATTGGGACGCTGCAGTGAAAACCCAAGTGCTCAAATCACCAAAATACCTGCTAGAACCTTGGATCTAGCTATCCTCCAAATAATGGTGCACCCTCCTCTTGGGAAATCGTCCCACTCTCAATACAAATAAACCTGCCACTGAAATGCCTCCGGAAACCACCAAGAATGATGCTAAGACACCTGCAAGGAAAACCTAATACCTGGAATCCTCAAAATTACTTCTCCTTAGCTAGGACGAATCCTGCCTCAATGAATGGTGCACCCCTCTTGCTGGAAACCCTAACTGGTGCACCCTCTCTCTCTCTGCCCCTGCAACTGATGTAGAATCCTCCTGCAATTGAGTATATCTGGAACTAGAATGGTGTGGGAGAGTATTTCATCTCCGAGACCAAGCTTGGGACAAGCTAGGTGGAATCTTTCACCACCGAATCGTCCTCTAGGGTTTGTTAAGTCAAAACCCTCAAAACCCCCAATGCTGGGCTCACTAGCGAAAAGCCAGAAATCGAAAGATAAACATACATGAATGAATGAGAAGAGGCCCTTGCCTTTCCTTTATAATTTTTTCTCTCCTTGTCCCTCCAAAGTGACTTTCATTTTATTAATATTTAATTAATTAATTAAATCACTTTAGTTAATTAATTAACCTTTTTACCTTTGAAAAGCTCCTTATCTCTCCTTGTGGCTTCCCCTAGCCACTGAAATTCACTTCTCACCATCCGATCTTGTAGTATTGCTTCTCCCAATTCCAATGAGTTACTACACTGAGAGGTTCCTCCAAGTAATGTGCCCAAAATGACCTCTTCAGTGAATTCAATTAACTTATAGCTCAAAATAGTCAAAATCATGGAAATCGTTGGAATGCAACGGAATCAAAGCCAACCTGTGCAGAATGGCTCATAATGATGGAATATGATTAGAAATGCAAGTTGGACCCCACAATGCCTCTCAATAACCCCTGTACTCACCATAACATCCATCCGGCTACTCTAGTCATCATAAACCTCTGCACTGTGATGATGTCCCAAAGTGGGGACATTACAATAATAATGTAATGGGTCTGTATGGATCATAGTTTAGGTTAGTTGCCTAGGAATTTATCAATAGAGAAGTCCCTTTCATCGAGTGTTTTTTTTCCTCGGGTTATTAATTTGGCCTAACCAGCCTTATTAATTTCCCTTGAGTTTTTCACTCCCACAATAATTCTCCAAAGTGATGAAAGGCATTCTAATGGTCGAGCCCTATGGTAGCTAGTGTCTAGGAATATTGTAAATTACCATGCTAGACATCTCTTATAATCTTGTGGAATTTCGTTGAGTCAAGATAGTTTTTTTTTTTTTTTTTTTTTTAANTTACCTAGTTAATGGTAATTTTAATTATTTTTTGATAAAAATTGTAAAAACTAGGTCCTTGGGATTTTGATAGGGGTATTTGTGCTCAAAAGAAATGGAATGAGACACCCTACACCCTTGGACAAAGTTTCAGCTTAAATTGGACAAGTTTTGCTAGGTGTTTGTCCTTAAGGAGTCCAAGTCAGTCTAAGACAACAATTTAATTGTTGGAATTAACAAAGTCAAATTGTCAAATTGTCAATTTTTTGTAAAAAGAGCAAATTAATTAGAAAATGAGTGGGAGAACTTACCCAAACCCATAACTAAGCTATCATAACCCCTTTCCTAACCTTATTACACCCCATAACTTATCCACCACTTCATATCATTCACTCCCCTAGGAAAGTTGCACCCCCTTTCTAGAGAAAACCATGGTAAATAAAAAATTAAAGTTGGTGGGGCCTTTCTCTCCCTAGTGCACCCTCCTTGAGCCTCCACCTCACCTTTAGACTTGGTAATGGGTTCCAACTCACACCCCACTCATTACCAAAACCCTAACTCACCTCCTAAACCCTAAAAGTGCGCCCCCCTTGAGATGCTCAATAACTCTTGAATGATGAACACTTGGAGAGCATCCAAGAGGGGTAACTCTTAGCTCCCAAATATAAATAAGAGTCTCCCCTCCCTCTTTTCACATGATCTATCTCAGTGCAAGGTTACTCTACCCATTTCTCTCCTCTTCTCTCCATTCTCTCCCACTCTTCTCTCTCATTCTTCTTGCTCTCTCTTTTTTTTCTCAAGCTTGGGCAAGTATTTCTCCTAGCTTACTTCTAATACAAGAAATCTTTGGAGGATACATGGTGTGAAGAGTCTTCTTGGTGCCATATTGCTTAATGAAGTGATTTTGTTCAAGTTATTTATTGTCTTCATTTGTTGTAGATCTAGAGTAGGGATATCAAGCAAAGTATTTTGTTTGGGTAGATCTTTTGATAGTATTATCATAAATCTAGTGAGTATATCTTGTAGATTTAACAAAGTATTTTGTTTTATTACATATATGTGCTCACGCCTTTCTCTTTTATGTAGCATTGTTTCAAGAAATTTGCAGGTCACTTAAGGATTTTGAAGATAGATTTTAGATCTGGAAATCTTCCTCATCATCCACTTAAAACCTATAATATTTTTTGTTTTTTTTTTTCTGTTCATATTCCTCTATATTTGTGTGGATTTGTATTCTGAAATATAACAAAAACGAATACATATAATTTTGGTTTTATACTATAAATTTTTCGTTTCCACTAACAGAATTTTTTTGTCAATTCTGCAGTGTTTCCAGCAAGTTTTACTTGTTGGTTTTTTGTAGGTTTGTGACAGAAACGTGGAGAAACATCCCATTTGGGCCATTTAAAGTCGAGTAAACTTCTCCTAAGAAAGCGTATTGAATACCCCCTTCTTCTTCTCCTTTCGCAAGTTGTAAACAAGCCCAAGAGAGTCTCTAGGGCTTGCATTTCTCAAGCAAATTAAAATTTCTACATTTTTAATTTCTAGTTTGTCTTCACCTAGGAAAGAGTTTGGTCAAGCCAACCATCCTATATCGTAAGGCTATTTGATTAGTTTTATTTTCAGCATTGTTTTTCATTTCTAGTTTGTACCATTTGTCCTCAAGACAAAATCGTGTGGCTAGGATTAGTTTCCTTTCAAGTTCTTTTAATTCTTTATTGTTTTCTTACATCTAGGAAAGAGTTTGGCCAAGCCAACCATCCTATATTGTAAGGCTAGGAATTTAGTGGTGGTTTATTTCTTCTAATGCTTGTGTTTCATGTGATATCTTTAGATCTTAGAAGCTCTTTTCATTTCATTGCTTAAGCCGTGGAGGCATAGTAACTTACTTGTGTTTTTCAGGCTATTTCTTTCTTGTCAAGTATTTGATTTTCTCTCAGGATCTGTAACACCTGGAGAGGACACTTGGATCATTGATAGTGGTGCAGCCAAGCACATGACAGGACAATGAAACATTCTGTCTTGTATCTCAGAAAATAAGTTTTCTCAGAAAGTGACACTTGGAGATGATTACCAATATCCCATCAAGGGAGTGGGAGAATCAAACCATAAACTGAATTCAGGGAATTCACTAAAAATGAAGGACATACTATATGTACCAGGCTTGAAGAAGAACCTACTCTCCATTTCAGCTTTAGAAAAGAAAGGCTTCAGAGTTGCCTTTATAGATGGAGAAATTCTTATGTGGGCTAAAGGAGAAACCTTAAATGAAGCAATCATCATTGGAAGTGAATAAAATGGCTTATATAAACTAAAGGGTCACTCAGAGGTTGCCATGACCCACACCATTGAAAACTCATGTGAACTTTGGCATAGAAGGTTAGCCCACATCAACTATAAGGCACTACCATACATATGCAAAGCAGTCACAGGTTTACCAGAACTCAAAGGTGACCATAAAGGCATATGCAATGGATGTGCACAAGGGAAGAACATTAAGAACCCATTTCCAAAGAGGGACAGCAAGACAGAAGAAGTCCTAGAACTCATTCATTCAGATGTATGTGGCCCAATGCCATCATCCTCCATTAGCGGGTATGTATATTATGTATCATTCATTGATGATTACTCTCATAAAACCTGGATATATTTCTTGAAAACTAAAGATGAAGTGTTCGGCAAGTTCAAGGAATTCAAAGCCTTGATAGAGAACCTTTCTGAAAGGAAGATTAAGATACTCAAGTCAGATAATGGAGGAGAATATACCTCAAAAGAGTTTGTGAACTTCTGTGAAGATGTTAGGATCAAAAGGGAACTCACTACTCCCTATAATCCCCAACAAAACGGTGTAGCTGAACGAAAGAACAGAACCATACTGGAAGCTGTGAAGACTATGATCCATGATCAAGATCTTCCTATGTGCTTATGGTGTAAGGTAGCTAGAGAGGTAGTGGGGGGGCCTAGAGGGCCCATAATGATAATAGTGGAGGTCATTCAATGTAAGGTGGACTAGGTCCACTATATTATTAAATAAGTCCCACTATGGTAGTTAGATATAATAAATGGATAATTAGATATAATAAATGTAAGAGGACTTCTAAGAAGGTTCTACTTCTAGAAGATTCCTCCTCTAGAATGTTCTTAGGTGATGGTAGCAATATATAAAGGGGTTCAAGCAATGTAATGGGACATGAAGAGAAGTATTGTATTTGGAGCGGTAGCTCAATAGGAGGATGCCCCCTCGAAGAGGCAAGTGAACAGGAGAGGATCCCTTCCATAATAGGATCCATTGTATGGTGTTGCCCTACCTCAAGGGTTTGATATAATAAAGTTGTGGTTTTCTATATGGTTTCATATATCTTGTGTGGTGATTGTATTCAGATATCTTTGGATCTATTGTGATATTTTGTATTCAGTCTTTGGATCTTAACAATTGGTATCAGAGCACTTTTCTTGGCTGGAGTTGTGGGCAAATATTTTTTTTTTTGCAGATTTTTTTTTTCGGAGAAGAAAAAAGAGGACTGCGACATTCCCGACATTTTCAGTATATTTATGTGCAAAATTTGCAGAAAAGGGTTGTAGATCTTAGTTCCTCTCAGAAAAACACCCAAGTTGAAAAACAAAATCATCCAAAACGGAGTCCGGAAGGTCAAGATATTGAGGTTTTAAAATCTGCAATTTTTCAGGGTTTTTCTGCGGACGGCGGCGCGATTTGTTTTTATTTCTGTAGCATTTGGAGGCCAAATTCACCCAAATACATTACAGATCTGAGTTCTTCTCACAATTTCACCCAATTTCAAAAAACAAATCAGCCGAAACGGAGTCCGAGAAGTGAAGTTATGAGCATTTTAAGTTCAGCAGTTTTTTAGGGTTTTTTCAGAAAAAACAACGATTTTTTGTTGTAACTTATTGTTCTATTTTTTTGGGTTTTTTCGTGACGGCTGCGGGACCGAAGGGTTCATAGGGTGCTCATATGGCTATTTCTTCTCAAAACCTGAAAGAAATTATTGAATCATTCAAAGCCCAATTGTTTCACACATTGGATGCTAGATTGGATGTGTTAGCACAAGGCCTCACAGATAGCCTCACAAATATCATCACAGATGGCCTCAATGATAGTTTTCGTAGTATCCAAGATTCATTGAATAATATGCAGGAAAGATTTCTTATGGAGGGCCTCAATGATCAATATAATCAAAAAATATATGCTTGGTATGATTTTGAGGATGATTGTGATGATTGGTATATGGATAGTTGTCATTTCTGGGATGACAACCACTTCCATATTTTATTTGATGACTCCATTCCACCTTCTGTAGAGAAAATCAATGTCCCACATCAGGAGCTAGTTACCAGCGTTCAGTCTGCATATTCTACAGTGGCATTATTCCTTCCAGATTCTGCTACGACCCTTTTCCACTATGTGGATGTATTTTCTTATTTGGATCCACATGATAGGTGTCAGTCTTTGGAGCATCATTTGGAGTTGGTTATTGGGTTCCAAAATCTTCGAAGGGGAGTTCACATGAGCACTTGGACATGGGACCTGGGCTTACAATGGTGGTTGGACTACTTCAGCATGATGGCTTTCGTTTCTACATGGGACCTTGGTTCTTCAGTCTTCTTTAGCATTATGGTCCACAATTATCCATGGGACCCTGGTATATGGTTGTACATCAAGCTTTGAGGACAACGCTTTCATAAGGGGGATGGAATGTAAGGTAGTTAGAGAGGTAGTGGGGGGGCCCAGAGGGTCCATAATGATAATAGTGGAGGTCATTCAATGTAAGGTGGACTAGGTCCACTATATTATTAAATAAGGCCCACTATGGTAGTTAGATATAATAAATGTAAGAGCACTTCTTAGAAGGTTCTACTTCTAGAAGATTTCTCCTTTAGAATGTTCTTAGGTGATGGTAGCACTATATAAAGGGGTTCAAGCAATGTAATGAGACATGAAGAGAATTATTGTATTTGGAGTGGTATCTCAATAGAAGGATGCCCCCTCGAAGAGGCAAGTGAACAGGAGAGGATCCCTTCCATAATAGGATCCATTGTATGGTGTTGCCCTACCTCAAGGGTTTGGAAATAATATAGTGTGGTTTCTTCTATCTTGTTTTGTGGATCTATTGTGTATTCAGTATTTGTGGTGATTATATTTGTAGATCTATTCAGGTTCTTAACAATTAGTATCAGAGCAGTATATAAAGGGGTTCAAGCAATGTAATGGGACATGAAGAGAAGTATTGTATTTGAAGCGGTAGCTCAATAGGAGGATGCCCCCTCGAAGAGGCAAGTGAATAGGAGAGGATACCTTCCATAATAGGATCCATTGTATGGTGTTGCCCTACCTCAAGGGTTTGATATAATAAAGTTGTAGTTTTCTATATGGTTTCATATATCTTGTGTGGTGATTGTATTCAGATATCTTTGGATCTATTGTGATATTTTGTATTCAGTCTTTGGATCTTAACATATGGGCAGAAGCAGCAATGGCAACTGTATATGTGCAGAACCGATTGTCCCATAGTGCACTTGGGCTCAAGACACTGGAAGAAATGTTCATCGGAAAGAAGCCAGAGGTACACCATCTCAAAATATTCGGTTGTCCAATGTTTATTCATATACCTAAAGAAAAGAGAAACAAGTTGGACCCTTCAGGAAAGAAAGGAATATTTGTGGAATACTGTGAGGTCTCCAAGGCCTTCAAAATCTATATACCAGGTCAACATCACATTGAGATCAGCAGGGATGTGACCTTTGATGAAGATGCAGCGCTCAAGAAATCTAAACTATGCCATCTTGAAGAAGTATATGAAGAGGAAC
>ML799331.1:289919-346727 GCA_009831015.1 Picea engelmannii
GTTAGTGACTCATAGAGAGAGCAAAGAAATATTTTTTCTCAAGGTTGAATCATGAAGGACCATGATTCAAGGATATCTCATCATAGGTTGTGAAGGAATTTCATCTAGAGATCAAGTCCAAAGGAGGAAAGAGGGGGAGAGGACAAAATGAGACAAATCTAGGCAACATGACATCCACAGAACAGATCTGAGTAGCAGGGATAGCCATAGGTACGGATCATACATGATTGTGGACATCATCATATGCGTAATTCAGTTAAATCATGCACGTATGTACATGCGATCCAATTACCTCAAGCGTGTACATATGTCTGAGATAAGTATCTTAGGAACGTACTTATGTGTGAGCCAAGTATCTCATGAGCATACATACACATGAGATAGTTATCCCAAGCATGTGCATATGCATGACACAAGTGCTCAGGGCACATACATAAGCATTGTGTAGGAGACAAAGGGCACATACAGATTCATATAGGGTTGTACATGGGGCAGTCTGCAACAGAGGGTTTTTCCAGGTTTGTTGTACTTGTATTTTTTCTCAGTGGGCCATTTTCCTAATAAGAGAGCCCTTGTAAGCTTGGATTCATTATTAATGAAAATCTTATTTGAAAGGTAGACTTTTCTATGTGTTGTGTGATATTTGTTTTATATTTTTCTTCCGTTGTTTTTATTATTTCTAGCGAGTATATTTTATTCAATGAGTTGTAATTTAATTTTCAGTAAGGAAATCACTAGGAAATCATTTATCTAGGTGTTGAAAATTGCGATTTTTCAACATGGTATCAAAGCTTTCACTCTAAGAGGGAGACAAATTTCAGGTTACACAATAGTTTATAACAACGTATCTATTAGATGTGATTTACAACAATGGATGTTTAAAGGACCAAACATAGATCCACAACAGTTTGCAACAGATCTATGAAATCTACAAGGAGATCTCAATAGATATATAACCAGCAGTTAGAAATCGAAGGACGTATTTTTGGGAAACAATCATACAATAGCATAATTTGTTTTTGTTGTGGGTGAGCTAAAATGTATGTGTGTACCAGGAGCATAGAGTGCATACATATGCAAGCTACAAGAGTAGCAGAGCATTTACATACATGTGCAAAAGAATCTCAAAGTGTGTATACGTGTTGTACAATGAAAAAAACATGTATATACTTGTTGCACATGTCATATAGGATGTGTACAAGTATGTACAGGGGAAGTTTAGCCACGACATTTGTTTTTTTCAAATCTAGTAATGGAAACATCTAGTCTCAGGTTTGAAGACTAGTTGTATGGAGCATTTAACTTTCTATCTTGGAAGATGAGGGTAACCTCGCTTTTGAAGGAACATGACCTTTGGGAGATTAGAGAGAAGTTTGTTCCTACACTGAAAAATGTTGTAGAGAAGGCCTCTCTTGAGAAGAAGGATATCAAATCATAGAGATTGATCTTGGACACGATGAAGGATCATTTGATCCCTCACATAGCAGAGAAGCAATCGACCAGACATATGTTCAAGGATCTAATGGATTTGTTCTAGAGTGACAACTTGAACAGGATGATGGTCTTGAGAAAGTGAATGTGGCACTGAATGGTTTCACCAAGTCATGAGAACCATTTGTTAAGGGATTCTACGCCAGGGAGAATATTCCAAGTTGGTAGAGGATTTGGAATGATTACATCTAGGAAGATACTCAATAGGATTCTAAATCCAATAGGCAAGAATATGGAGAGGAAAACATGGCCTTGGTCATTCAGGCTAAGAAGGGAAAAGGAAAGGGTTCCAAGAGTAACAGTGAGGGGGAAACCTCACAGCTGAGGAAGAAGGAATTGAGTAAAATCAAGTACTTCGCGTGCCACAAGACTGGGCATTATGAATCTCGGTGTTTGGAGAAGAAGAAGGGTCAAGGAAATACACAAACAACAACATTAGCAAGGACACAACTAGATGAGTTTGTAACAAAGTTTGAGATTGAATTCTCACTGGTCTCCTGCCTCAATACCAGCACCAAGACAAGGAGTGCTTGGTACTTGGACAATAATGCATCTCATCATATGATAGAAGAACATGATCTTCAACAAACTGATGGAGAAGGACTCACTGACCCATGTGGATCTTGCTAATGATTCCAAGTATGTAGTGAAGGGGGAGGGAACTATCTTGTTCCAGCTTGATTCAAGTGGTTTGTTTAAGGCCCACGATGTGCTTTATGTACCAGAACTAAAGAATAATTTTATTTTAGTCTTAGTTTTAGAGGACAAGGGTTTTGTCGTCATGTTCAAGAAAGGGAAAGTACTCATATGTACAGATGTAGCTATCCTGAACACAATAGTGAGCATTCGTGTTAGAGAGGGAAATTTATACATGTGGTAGGGAAAGCTTGTTTGTAGGTCCAAGGGGATCTTGGATCTTATCCATTCGGATGTGAATGGATTGGTGTCAGTGGAAAAGGACTTGGAATATAACTAAGAAGGATCTAAAGGGATATTAGAGTTCAAAGACTTCCATCTTAGGGAATCAACCTTTAGGTTGGGAGGATGAGTTATCCCCTTCCATCTCTTTCAGAAGACCCAGTTGGTTTGAAATGACATTGAGGGATGCTCAGGAGCAAGTTGAGGCTCCTAACATCACATTCAAGGAGATAAATCCTTTAAATAATTTTATGAACTTCATGGCATTGATGCATAATGCCATTGAAGAGGCAACATACCAACATGTATAGTAGGATTCCTTGGTGCAGGATGATGTGTGTGACATTGTGCCAAGACCAGAGGTAAAACCAGTTTCAGGTGGCTCTTTGAGAAGTACCTTCCTCGCTAAGAGGGAGTGTTGATGTTTGTAGCATTGGAGAGGTACTTCCACATTGGTTTGTGTCTAACATGTGGAAGCCGTCATTAATACCTATTAGAACTTTGGAAATTCACTTTGATTAAAGGAATTATTAAAGTGAATGTCTTTTTATAATTAATTGACTTTAATTTAATGAAATGCCTAAGTTTTCAGTATTAGTGAATTAAATGAGCCTTAGTCATTGATCTCAAGTGAGGTGAGATCTAATATCAACCGTTAATCACCTTGGAGATTAGGGTTAGGGTATAAAAAGAGATTATAAAAGGAAGCCAAGGTGATAGGAGAAGATACATTCATTGGACATCTATTGGAGTCAGTAACTCATAGAGAGAGAAAAGAAGGACTTTTTCTCAAGGTTTAATCACGAATAACTATGATTCAAGGAGATTGCAACATAGGTGGAGAAGGAATTTCATCTAGAGATCAAGTTCAAAAGAGGAAATATGAAAAGAGGGCGGCAGTAGATAGATCTGGGTAGCAAGACATTTGTAGGATAGATCTGGGTAGTGAGCAGTAGGGACAATCGTAGGTATAGAGTGTATAGGATCGCGAACAATGTTGTACATGCAAGTCAGTTAGCTTGGGCAAGTATGTATGTGTGAGTGAGTTATGTTGGGAATTGACATATGCATGATACAAGTATCTTAGGCACATACATACACGTGAGAAATTTATCTCAGGTGAGTATATATGAGTGAGAGAAGTGCTCAGGGTGCATACATATGCGTTGGGCATGTGGTGGAGGGTGCATACAGATTCATACAGGCTGCAAGTACAAGGTTGTACATGGGTATTCTGTAGCAGAGGGTTTTGTGAGGTTTGTTGTACTTGTATTTTTCCTCAATGGGAATTTTCGCAATAAGGGAGCCCTTGTAAGGGTGGATTCATTATTAATGAAAATCTTATTTGAAGGGAAGATTTTTTTATGTGTTGTGGGAGATTTGTTTTCCAAGTTCCTACTATTATTTTTATCATTTCCAACCAACATATTTTATTTAGTGAATTGTAATTTAATTTTCAGCAAGGAAATCATCAGGAAATAATTATCTAGGTGTTGGAATTGATATTTTTCAACAGTGGTAGTAGCAACCTGTTTGTTCTGTGTACGACATAGAAAGGTATGGTGTGTAAAAAAATCTTCCTTACACATAAATATATGCATGCAAGTTTATGGATATGTAGGATGTTTATTTTTGGGGGGGTACACATTCAAGACTTTGGTACTTTGGTAAAATATTGCATGTAGATGCAAGTTTCAAGAAACAATAAGGAAAATACTAAAACAAGTAAGAAATGGAATACAATGCAAACAATTTTCCTGGTATTAGAGGATGATACTAACTTCTTGAGGGTAGTTTCAAGCATATTTGTCTTCTAAAGTGCCAAAGAGTTCTAAATATTTTATGAAATTAATAGTGATACAAGTCAAGGTAATCTTCAATATCAGTTAGAGTTACTCCCGAAGCTTGAAGGGCCCGCCTATACTGGTCCTATTTCTCTGTCATGTTTCATGTGAGTGTTAGATCCTCGCTGCTAAGCCACGAGATTATTAAAGAATCTTGCTCATGTGGTCTCCTTGCCTGTGCTAGGATTATAACACGTTTAAGACTAACAGCATTTAAAAGAGAATATGATAAAAGAGAAGCCTCGCCAATTCCCAGGATCCTATCTCTACCTAAGTCCACCAGGTGATCGGTTTCAAGCTTCCAGCTAAGCCAGTTTGTGATCAAAGGGACCACATTTAAAAGATTGTTCCACATTTTGGATGTCGAACGATGTTAAAAAGTCGTTGATCGCATCCAATGTTTCACAGTCGAATAAGGGAAGTACTTCTCCTTTAAAACAGATTGTCAAAGTCCCTTTTTTGTTAAAATTCTCCGAAGTGTCGACGTAGCCAGGGCTTTGTTGAATGTGAAAATGTTTAGAAGACCCCATCTCCTCATATTTTTAGGACATGCTAATGTCTCCCAGCGACTGAGATGGAAATGGTTTGTGTCTGCACTCCCATTCCAAAGTTAAAAAGTAATTTTCTTAGTTTATGGATAATGGACTACAGTACTGAAGCCAGTGAAAACCAATAAATTGGTTGGCTTTCCAAGACAGCTTTGCATAAAGTATACCTTCCCCCCAATGACAACCATCTATAACTCCAGTGATTGATTCTCTTTTCCAATTTGTTTATAATCCATAACCAGTGTTCCGATTTTTGCAATCCTACCTTTAGGTAGTACCCTAGATATTTAAATCCCACTGAAAGATCCATAAAATTATACGAAATGCAAAGCTTGAATGGGGAAATTTTCATCTCTGTAAGAGCCAAATAATGTACTGTAGATTTCGAGGGGTTCACCTTTAATCCCAAAGCCATACCTAATTTATTTATGAGTCCCATAATCAATGTCCATTCCTGCACAAAAGAAAGAGTCAGAAGTAAAACATCATCAACAAATAAGAGATGAAGGATCTTTGTGGATCTGGAAAATTTTATTCTTGATAAGGAACAATGATCTCTTTGTCTTGATTTTATTAGCAAGCTTAGACTCTCCATTACCAGGATAAACAATAATGGTGACAGAGGACATCCTTGTTGGAGGCCTTGACCACTTTTGAAGAAATTTGTGGCCTCACCATTGACCAGAACAACAAGATATGTTGAACTCACACGTCATAATCCAGTTTGACATCAACTCACCAAATCCACCTTGAATTAATATCAATCTCAGAAAATCCCAATTTACACAACTGTAGGCTTTTTGAAGATCTAGCTTAAGAATAAGAGATTTTTTGTTTTTTCTTTTTTATACTACGTATACACTCATGTGCAGTGCCAATCACATCATGTATTTGACGCCCCTCCAGGAAGCCAAACTGTTCAGGCGAAAGAGCCCTGGAAATATACAGTTTAATACGGTTGGCTAATACTTTAGATATAAGTTTATATACTTTAGTTTATCAGGATTGATAAACTAAGTTGCCATGTTGTATATGTCCATTGATTTGTTGTCTTTGTTAGAGGGCTAATGGCCACAAAACTATGTCATTTATAAAGTCACACATGTGTTGGAATCTGTTGGAAACATGCTCAACAAAATTTATATTTTAATCTGACACCCTATTACAAATTATTCTTGCATGTAAAATGTAAGGAGCGAAAGTTGTAGATGTCGCAATAGACTAGCTTTTATTTAAATGGAAGTATTGGGAAGGGGGAAAAAAACGTAATCATGCATTTTTAATTATGGATCAAAGAGCCTCTTAAATTCTTGTAGAAAGAGGTTCAATTCATCTATCAATAGTTGTATAGGAAAATGATTGTATTTTTTTTTTAAATACAAAATTCAATAAAACAATATTAAACATTGGAAAACACCATAAATTTGCACTCAACATGTTAACTAATATGTAGTCATGAAAAATGATTTAAACTTTTTTTAAGATTACAAAAATTCAATGAAACAATTTTAAACATTGTAAAACACCATAAATTTGTAAAATGTGGGAGCTTTAAAGAAGTCCCTCAAATGAAAGCAAAACAGATATAACAAAAAATGGAAAATGTTTTTTAATTTTCTTGTAAAAAGAGAATTTTTGTGAATGGACCAGGAGATGCACACATTCGTATATGTAATGTAAATAAATAGAACTTGCTCACATCCATCATAGCAGGGCTAATGATATTTGACCACATAAAAAAAAAAAAAAATGATCTGCATGCACAAGATAATGATACAACAATCTCAAATATTTTATATTCAGATAAACTCGGTTACAAAATACAGTCGAGATTATTTTGAAAATATCTCTCTTGGAATTTCTAAGAAACTATATAGTTCAGTACATATTCTCTAAAATTTAAATTTGTTTTTCATAATGACTGGGATTGGGGCTCCCGCGGACCATAAAACAAATATGTATAAAAACGAAGCTTGTAGAAAGAAGAAAGTGGGCGGTGGAAGACAACAAGACCTGGCAAGAAGAAAGAGAAAATTGTCATTCCTCGATTAAACATTTCTATTTAAAGAGGTAGAGTAACTGGATGAAGAGATTCACAAAGACATAAGAATGTGATTAGTATGAACTTACTATGATGGTATCGCATGCCTTGTCATTTGATCACTGATGACCTTTTATGGCTTTCCTCGGCGGTTATGGGAATTGTCTAAATTGTCCTTTTCCCTTCATTAGTAAGCTTGTCAACAACATTTTTGAACCACTCCTTGATGTATCTCCTCATGGGCGCCACGTTGATTTCATGCCGTATTTTTATATTGAAGAGGTCACTTTCCAAGTCCCTTAGATCAATAGAGATGCAGTGCAATGCTTCTTCAATATCTTGGTTTTTAATTGAATAATCAATTAGTCAGTTTTGCAAGTCATCTTCACCATATTCAAGAATGGCCTAGAAAATTAAAATTCAGTTTTGCAAGTCTACTTTTCTTTATTCCTATTCATAAATAATTATAGAAAATTAAAATTCAATAATCAATATGAGCATAATACAAAATTGATTAAGTCATAGGGCTATGTATAGATCTACCTAGGGTGGTACCTAAACAACTTTAATAAGTTGTTTTTAGTCAATTTTTTCCTCAATGGAACCCAATACATTAAAAAAAGGGAAAATATCAAGCAACCAAATTGTAGAGAATAGTTAGGGGTTATTCTCCTCTTATGATGGAAACAAACCGATTTTCCAGCTCAAATGCTATGTTAATAGTAGAATCTACAACCCTCGATTGGGATTAAGCATTTACAACATTGAGTTTAGACATGTGGCATCATTTTGGATCATACAACATGTAAGCAAATGCACTTAACAAATTTTAACAAAATAAATGTTATAATGACAACATCAATTTATGTAATTTTTTTGTATCATGTCATCATTTCTTTATGCATATCCATGTAATCTTACTCCAATGTATAGTTGTTTGTGGTCACACATTTTCGTCATCTTACTTTATAGTATAGGCTACTTGTAGTCATTTACAAAATTGTCTAGAATTACTACACTAAAACCATTATACTTATTCTCTAATAAGTTGATAGTGTTTAAGCAAATATGATGTTTGACAAACATTTGGGCATGGTTATATCTATGTATAAAAATGAAATAGTTCAATAAAGATGAAATAGTTCAATAAAGAGGTCATTTTGTATATACTTCATTGATGTACTAATTCACAATTTGACTTAGTAATTTTAGGTTAGTCTTAGTAACCATAAACTACATTAACTGTATAGTATGTACATCATTAACTATATAGTATGTACATCTCTTAATGACATCTTGCGATTAAGATATGTTACGACTCATGATCAATGTAAATTCATAAACTTAAACTAGCTAAACTCCAACACAGCCATAACTTGAAAGCTATGTCACACTTCAATTTATCATCTACCTTCCATGGATTTACAAATTCTAATGAGATTGTAATCGAGAGAGAAAGGGTGGATCTCTCTCTATATATATATTGAAATGTAAATTTAATTTCGTCTTGTGTTTAAATATAGCTCATGAAAAATTGAAGATACTAGAATGACCCTTTAGAACCACACGGAAATGGTTATGAGTTTCACTCTCACTCCGTGTTCTTGATGTGGGTACCTTAAGAGACACCGTATTAGGCATCTTAGAGATTTTGATTAAAGATCCATATCCACACAAAAAAGTTATAAGTTGCATTCACTTGCATTCTAAAATCCAAGTGAAACAAGTTTTGGACTTAACAAATTTACAAAATAACCAAACATATCATAAATATTGAAAATCAAATATACAACCTCCAACTTAATGATCTCTTTATTAGATAAATATGTGTGGAATATTTAAAAAATTGTAATTAAAACATAATTTATATTTCATATGAGACAATATCGCTACATAATAAACTTTATAATTTAATGTCATTTATATTTATTGTTTTTATATTCAACCAAATTGACCATGCCCTTAAAGAATGGACTATTTTTTATTATTATACTCTTTTTCGTTGTTTTTCCATAACTCCAAACGGTTTTAATTACCACGGTTTTGGGTTTGTGAGTTTCTAATAAAAGAGGCTCGACCCTCACAACGACATACACACCACAACCCTTTAAAAAAGAAAATAAATGCCAAAACAGATGGCACATCTAAAACATTAATGGGTATAGCATAACTACAGCTCAAACACAATCATTTGAGTGAGTCTCCACGGGTAGTCACCCAACTATGACAACTATGTCTTCCGTGCTAATTATAATTTTGTCTATTCTAATTCTAAATCTAAAATTTCAATCAATATTGGCAGAACACGAAAAACGAAAATGGCACCTGCCTCTAGCGAAAGGTTGTACGGTGTACCTGCGAAAGCTGTGAGGTAACCCCTTTCCGTGTCGCCGACGATAACTTATGCAATTAACCACACAGAGGCCAATTCTATATCCACATCCGGCAAGAAATTGAGTGTATTGTTTATCTTCCATATCCACATCCATGTCATCCATACGCCTCCGTAAACTGCAAAACTGCGTCAGACAGATCAAAAGACAAAAAAAATATTATGCAATAGAGGTCAAAAGAACCCATAATCAAGCCTTTCATTTAAGCTGAAAACGTGTTTTAGAGACTATATTTTGGGTCCAAGGGAAAAAATTATGAAAAAATAAACTAGCAGCCGAAGCAGTCAAAGTTTCTTAAAAGAAAATCCTTAACCAGGCTAAACCCTGATACGCAAGCCACCCACCCAAAAAATTAAAAGAAATGTGCGAACCCTGATACGCAAGCCACCCACCCAAAAAATTAAAAGAAATGTGCGAGTACAGAGGGAGCTTTACCTTGAATGGCTCTCTATCTGAATTGAAATGCCAATGAGCTTTCTCCTGAAAGTTAAAACCCTGAAATAAAAATAATTAAAGAATGTTAAACTCTCCAAAAATAATACCATCAAACAACCTAAGCCAACCCAAAATCGCTCCCGTTTTGTTCATATCTATTAATAAGAAGTTAAATATTTGTATATGTAATCAAATTAAACCAAACAATAGCATACGGCTTCAGATAAATCTGAAACCGAAACTAGCGGTTTCAGCTCTATCCGCCTATCCTCTGCTCTGGATCCCGCAACAGAATCAAATGGACCAGCCAAACAATGCAAACACAAAAGAGAAATAAAAAAGAAAAGATCCACCAGAGAAAAATGAAAAAATCGGTCGCAGGAAATACATTGTAAACGCACATGGCCATGACACGGACTAACAATTAAATAAGAAAAACAATAAACCAAGCCAAGCCAAGAATACAAAAGAAATGAAAGATGAAATGAAACTGCTCGATGTTGGACGTATGAAAATAATTTATACCCACTCCAACTCAAACGGTCACAAGCCCATCCGCACCTGCTTTTTCTCTATAAATTAATTTTTGTTTTATCTTCAGCTCCACCGCCATTGCAGGTCAAGCTCTCTTGAAAAAATGGGCGGTATACAAATTCGGAAGAATCCAGGCTGTAATTAGAGTAGGCGGTATACAAACTCGGAAGAATCCAGACGGTTTTAGCACGTGGAAATAGACTTCAAACGTGTGTCACTGAATTACGGGTTTAAAGATAAATTCATTCCACCTGCGATGGGTGGCCCTTTCACTTTCACTTTGTTAACCTGCAATATTTAATAATCTTAAGCTTTCATAGAAATAATTGGAACTTTTAATGTTGTTTAGATCTGAGATATATAAAATTGAATTATAATCTTAAGTTTTCACACAAATAATTGGAACTTTTAATGTTGTTTGGATATTAGATATATAAAATTGAATTTATTCCGTTGTTAACCTGTATTGTTTTATTTTAAACTTGAATTGAATTTATTCGATTGTTCACGTGTATTGGTTTATTTTAAAATTGAGAGGCGTTAGAACATCTACCTTGTTAGTCACATAGTATTTTGGGAAGAATCAATGTGCAGGTCATTCAATTAATTCGATTTTTTTTATAAATGTTTTTAATTATCTCCATAATATTAATTTGATTTTTTAAATTAAAATTAAAATGATTGTATTATTTTTAAAATTTTAAAATATAAATTATTTTTAAACTAAAATGTTTATAATATTTTTAAAATTTTTAAATATAGATTATTTATTGATTTAAGTAAAATGATAAGAATAAATATTTTTTAAAAATGTTATTATTTGTAACTATTTGTTATTAAAATTTAAAAATAAGGATAATATGTGTAATGCAAATTAGTCAATGTATTAAGACTATATTTTTGTGGTGTTATTAAATTGATAAAGTAAAGAAACAATTTTTCACCATTTATTGAGAACATGTAATTTTTAATAAAAGTGTATAGGAGTTCAAATCACAATGTCAAGCACATTCAACAATTAAAAATGACTTAACATCATTTGCATCTTCAACACAATGTTGAAGTAAAAGTGAGAAAGAATCCCTTCTCTAAAGACTAAAATATTATATTATTAAAAATGACTTAACATCATTTGCAATCTCTCAAGCATTAGAATCATTAAGCTTAAATATTTAAAGGTTGTATCCACTACTTATTGTCTCCAATTTTTTCAACATCAGTGTAATTTAAAACAAATAAGTCTACTAGCAATTAAAAATGCTAAGGATGAAGTATGTTAAGTTTGTCCTTAAACTTGCTCACTTTAAATTATGTAGGGCATGAGAAAAATATATTGATCATTAATGTACTTTATAAAGATTGTTATATTTGTGAATATGAATATGACTAATGCACTTTAAAAATGTCTATAGGAATTAAATCTAAATCAAGTCAATTAATGAGAGAGTTTTTGTAAAAATATTTAAAAGTTTAATAAATATTTAGAATAGAAAGAAAGTTTGATTTCCAAAAAATTGCTCAAAATTGTATTATGAATATACACAATGTAACCTAAAATCAAATGTAAAAACAACTTCACGAATTTAACAATCACAATTCCAAATATTTTAAAAAGAAAATTATAATTATAAAAAAAGAGAATTTTTTTTCCAAGAGAAAATTAGCACAATTGTATTAATATAATATAATTTTTACATCCAAAGAGCACCTTTACATCCTGCTATTCAAACCTTTCTTTGCAGAGAATAAAAAACTAAACAGAGCCTCCCAAAGGATTACCTCTCATACATCCTAAGATATAAACCCCAAAAAGTGATCAACAGCCAAAATGGCTTACAGAGCAAAAATTTGGGAATAGTAAGCCCCAAATCTAAACAAAAATCTCTCATAATCTCAAAATACTACAAAAATGCAATCCAAAACAAAGGAGGACAAAGATCATTAATAGATATTTATATGATGAGGAGGTCCTTGCCGACCAAGTGACCAAGAAAATAGCGAAATGATTCCTTGTGGAGCTAATAATGCACGTTTTGAGAGTCCATCTGCTTCCTTATTATGATCACGATAGATATGATAGAAATGTATGTCCTCAAACATTCTATGTAGTATCAGAATTCTTTGCTTCCAGCCTTCTAAGGAGCTTACTAGGAGATCACCTTTATAATTTAACTAGTCTATGATTACCTTTGAATCTCCCAGGATCTGTATTTTGTTAAGAGACAATAGATTTGTTATATATAGAGTTGCCCACGCTCCAGCTCTACCTTAGAATTAGATCCTTTGCCACAATTTAGATACCATCTATAAACTGTCGATGTTGAGCCTCTAATTATACCTCTCGCGCCACTGCAAGTTCCATCAATCTTGGCTGCTCCATCAAAACTGGCCACAAGAAAATCTAATGGGGTGTCAAGACTGTTTAAACGGATAGTTGAGGAGACTATCTTTACCACAGGTTTATGTAGAGCACCAAGAAATCTGATGACCACCGTGCTAACAGATGGTATCTTTCCTTTGAATACCGAAGCATTCCTTTCGAGCCATATAAACCAACAAGTTAACACTGCAAGACTAGAAGGAACAAACTTGTTTTTGTACCAATTATTAAGAAATTTTTCATGATCTGTCCCTGCCCAAGTTTGATTATAATGCTTACTAGTGATGAATTTTTGCCAAACATGTTTCGTGAAATCACAGTGTATGAACAGATGTTCATTTTCTCCATTCGCTTATGTGCACAAATGACAATGCCTAGGCCCCTTTCAACCTCTGTGTTGTAATAATTGCCACGTTAATATTGTGTTGTCAACTGTGAGTCATATGAATAGTTTGATTTTCAATTGAATGTTCTAGGTCCATAAATTCTTGCGCCATCCTGTGGAAATTTGTAAATTAAGTGTGGAAGTTAAGGCCGTGTAGACATTCTTTATTGATAGGTAAACTGTAGAATCTCCTCCCATCCAAATAAGCTAATCTTCAATGTCAGTTAGAGTTACTCCCGAAGCTTGAAGGGCCCGCCTATACTGGGCTTATTCCTCTGTTGTGTTTCATGTGAGTGTTAGATCCTCGCTGCTAAGCCACGAGATTATTAAAGAATCTTGCTCATGTGGTCTCCTTGCATGTGCTAGGATTGTAACACGTTTAAGACTAAGAGCATTTAAAAGAGAATATGATAAAAGAGAAGCCTCGCCAATTCCCAGGATCCTATCTCTACCTAAGTCCACCAGGTGATCAGTTTCAAGCTTCCAGCTAAGCCAGTTTGTGATCAAAGGGACCACATTTAAAAGATTGTTCCACATTTTGGATGTCGAACGATGTTGAAAAGTCGTTGATCACATCCAATGTTTCACAGTCGAATAAGGGAAGTACTTCTCCTTTAAAACAGATTGTCAAAGTCCTTTTTTTGTTAAAATTCTTCGAAGTGTCGGCGTAGCCAGGGCTTTGTTGAATGTGAAAATGTTTAGAAGACCCCATCTCCTCATATTTTTAGGACAGGCTAATGTCTCCCAGCGACTGAGATGGAAATGGTTTGTGTCTGCACTCCCATTCCAGAGAAAGTTAAAAAGTAATTTTCTTAGTTTATGGATAATGGACTACGGTACTGAAGCCAGTGAAAACCAATAAATTGGTTGGCTTTCCAAGACAACTTTGCATAAAGTATACCTGCCCCCCAATGACAACCATCTATAACTCCAGTGATTGATTCTCTTTTCCAATTTGTTTATAAGCCATAACCAGTGTTCCGATTTTTGCAATCCTGCCTTAAGGTAGTACCCTAGATATTTAAATCCCACTGAAAGATCCATAAAATTATACGAAATGCAAAGCTTGAATGGGGAAATTTTCATCTCTGTAAGAGCCAAATAATGTACTGTAGATTTTGAGGGGTTCACCTTTAATCCCAAAGCCATACATAATTTATTTATGAGTCCCATAATCAATGTCCATTCCTGCACAAAAGCAAGAGTCAGAAGTAAAACATCATCAACAAATAAGAGATGAAGGATCTTTGTGGATCTGGAAAATTTTATTCTTGATAAGGAACCATGATCTCTTTGTCTTGATTTTATTAGCAAGCTTAGACTCTCCATTACCAGGATAAACAATAATGGTGACAGAGGACATCCTTGTTGGAGGCCTTGACCACTTCTGAAGAAATTTGTGGCCTCGCCATTGACCAGAACAACAAGAGATGTTGAACTCACACGTCATAATCTAGTTTGACATCAACTCACCAAATCCACCTTGAATTAATATCAATCTCAGAAAATCCCAATTTACACAGCTGTAGGCTTTTCGAAGATCTAGCTTAAGAATAAGAGATTTTTTGTTTTTTGTTTTTTATACTACGTATACACTCATGTGCACTGCCAATCACATCATGTATTTGACGCCCCTCCAAGAAGCCAAACTGTTCAGGCGAAAGAGCCCTGGAAATATACAGTTTAATACGGTTGGCTAATACTTTAGATATAAGTTTATATACTTTAGTTTATCAGGATTGATAAACTAAGTTGCCATGTTGTATATGTCCATTGATTTGTTGTCTTTGTTAGAGGGCTAATGGCCACAAAACTATGTCATTTATAAAGTCACACATGTGTTGGAATCTGTTGGAAACATGCTCAACAAAATTTATATTTTAATCTGACACCCTATTACAAATTATTCTTGCATGTAAAATGTAAGGAGCGAAAGTTGTAGATGTCGCAATAGACTAGCTTTTATTTAAATGGAAGTATTGGGAAGGGGGAAAAAAACGTAATCATGCATTTTTAATTATGGATCAAAGAGCCTCTTAAATTCTTGTAGAAAGAGGTTCAATTCATCTATCAATAGTTGTATAGGAAAATGATTGTATTTTTTTTTTAAATACAAAATTCAATAAAACAATATTAAACATTGGAAAACACCATAAATTTGCACTCAACATGTTAACTAATATGTAGTCATGAAAAATGATTTAAACTTTTTTTAAGATTACAAAAATTCAATGAAACAATTTTAAACATTGTAAAACACCATAAATTTGTAAAATGTGGGAGCTTTAAAGAAGTCCCTCAAATGAAAGCAAAACAGATATAACAAAAAATGGAAAATGTTTTTTAATTTTCTTGTAAAAAGAGAATTTTTGTGAATGGACCAGGAGATGCACACATTCGTATATGTAATGTAAATAAATAGAACTTGCTCACATCCATCATAGCAGGGCTAATGATATTTGACCACATAAAAAAAAAAAAAAATGATCTGCATGCACAAGATAATGATACAACAATCTCAAATATTTTATATTCAGATAAACTCGGTTACAAAATACAGTCGAGATTATTTTGAAAATATCTCTCTTGGAATTTCTAAGAAACTATATAGTTCAGTACATATTCTCTAAAATTTAAATTTGTTTTTCATAATGACTGGGATTGGGGCTCCCGCGGACCATAAAACAAATATGTATAAAAACGAAGCTTGTAGAAAGAAGAAAGTGGGCGGTGGAAGACAACAAGACCTGGCAAGAAGAAAGAGAAAATTGTCATTCCTCGATTAAACATTTCTATTTAAAGAGGTAGAGTAACTGGATGAAGAGATTCACAAAGACATAAGAATGTGATTAGTATGAACTTACTATGATGGTATCGCATGCCTTGTCATTTGATCACTGATGACCTTTTATGGCTTTCCTCGGCGGTTATGGGAATTGTCTAAATTGTCCTTTTCCCTTCATTAGTAAGCTTGTCAACAACATTTTTGAACCACTCCTTGATGTATCTCCTCATGGGCGCCACGTTGATTTCATGCCGTATTTTTATATTGAAGAGGTCACTTTCCAAGTCCCTTAGATCAATAGAGATGCAGTGCAATGCTTCTTCAATATCTTGGTTTTTAATTGAATAATCAATTAGTCAGTTTTGCAAGTCATCTTCACCATATTCAAGAATGGCCTAGAAATTTTCAAATGACAACCCTTTAAAGATCTCAACTTGTTCATCAAATGGTCGCTTGGTTAAAACAACAAGATGAATATCAATTTCAAGTCTTGAACTTCATTGGTGCTGCCAGCTAGATCTATCTCAGTTAGCTTCTTGAAGAATTTGTCTCTTCTATATATGGCCTGGATACATGCTTGAACGATACCATTCAGGTTTTTTACCTTTTCTTTCCAGCATGCGTTTAGTTACTTTATTTGATCCGGGGAAGGAAGATCCTCCTCTCTTCTTCTCAATTCTGTCATACTAGTAACTTTAACACCAAATGGTACAACTGCATCAAGGTAGAAACCTTGCTCGTTTTTCAAATCTTCTTACAGATATTCATGAAAATCATGCGCTCTTGTTCCAAAAGAGACCATACTCTTTAACATTTCCCAAGCCTCTGTTATTAATTCCATTCTTCTCTTTATATTTTTTTCCACATAGCCTCGAGATGATGTGAGAAGGCTTGTTGATCCTTTCAACTTTGTCGCAAGTGTGGTAGGATCGATCATTGTTAAAGGACTAGCCAACATTAGAAGGGGCATTAGAGCTCCCTCCAATTATTTGATTCACTCCTTTAACCTGACATTATCTGCTTCAAGGCCGTCAATAGAGTCGTCTAGAGCATATCCAGTTGCTCGGTGTATCTGGGAGATCTGGGAAGGCCACATGTTTTGTAGGTTAATCTCTGAACGAGATTTCCCCTTCTTTTTCTTTACATCTCTTTTCTCAATAATCAATTTTTTGGATTCGCTGTAAAAAACAATGCTTTGAAATGCAAAAGAGTCATCTTTGTTGAAGGTCTCAGTCCCACTTGTTTCCATCTAAGAGTTCTGGGGAGCATTGCTCTCTAGTTGGTCATCGTTGGGGAACACTTTCTCAATGTCAATTTCTAGTTCCATATCTTCAAGGGAGAGATTGTGGATATCACTTTCTCCCCTCGATCCCTCCTCTTCTTGCAATTTTTTTTTTCATTTCTTGCTCATGCGAAGTTTATGAGAATTTTCAATTTTTTCCAGAGGGAGGGTTCTTATCTCCTACTCCTCCTAAAGAACTATGTGTGACTTTCTTACTTGGGTAGGTCGTTGGAGCGCTGCTCCGAGATGTTGTAGTCTTGGGTGTGGCAGTCGGGGATTGGGAACTTTTCTCACTCGGACCTTTTCGTCTCTGCTTGTACGACTCATTGGTGTTGAGTATTGTCTCCAGGTCACCGATGTCACGAGCATGACCGCTTGACGCATTGTCTTCATATTCATTCAGGATAGTGTTAATGAAAGAATTGTTGAAACCGACAACCAATAGGTGTTCTAGAAAAATACCATTAGGGTCGAACCCTTTTACTTTTTCAGCATATTTCAAATTGAGGCTGTGGAAGTGGCCCGTGAATTCGTCAATATTGTTCATATTCCTGAATATGAAATCCCCGACTTTCCAAGGCATAGGCATGAATTGTTTTTTTCTCTTTTCATGGAAAAAATTCAACCAATAGGTGTACGGCCTTTCTATCTCAGAAACAAACATTGTATCAGATATGTGACATGGAAGGGAGGAAGGATTTTCTTTGGATCTAAAAATCCTTATAGCATTATAGTTCTCCATTTGTTCCAGGGTCCCCTTATTATCCAGGAACTTGCTGGCCTGGTCAGACATCCGGGGAAAATCCTTTCCAAATATCAACCCTTTAAAAATTCAGACAAAATCATTAAAGACTTCATAAAAATATTAGGAGGCCTTGTGTCTCCATAATGTATGATACCAGAAGGTTACTGGGTCAAATTCACAGTTTACCTTCTTACACACAGATAATCTGGGGAATTGACAGTAATGCACTATCGTGAAAATTAAATAAGATTATATAAAGAATTTCTTCTGCCTTTTTTATTGCGATAATTGGGAAGAGATTTCAATGAAAATCAACTTGCCCCAATTGAAGATGGCTTGTTCCTTCACCATAAAATACAAAATATACAGAATCATCCGAGAGATGTTGGTTGTACTTTCTTGTCCCGTTATCCTCGTGAAAAGACATGCAATTTCCTGGAAAGGATTTTTGAATTCACTAACATGTAATCTGGTGACGTCCTTCGGGATGACCACTAGGTCCTCTAAGAATTCTGGTAAGAGGTCCAATCCATTATCATTCTTCTTTAAGAACTCCCTGCAATCCTTTCCCTTGAAAGTAAGTGTTGGCTTGGGAAGTCTTAACATCTTTTGAAATACTTGAGGCGATAGGGAGACTCAGGAATGGTCCTGCAACTGGATAATTTGTTGGTTTGGAATATAATTCTCGATGCACCAGGTGACCAACTCCTTACAATCAAAAACTTTGGGGACACAACATGCTCATGCAATTCTAGATATCCAGATAACTTCCTTTTAGGCAGAAGGGGATGAGTAGTAGTAATAAGCTCTGGACCACTGAAAACTCTGGTCCTCACGCCCAAAAATATTCAACGTATCTCCATAGAAATGTTGTCAAGTTGCAGCCATAAGGTGATGAGAACATTCATTTTCTCCTGATAGTATTTAAAATTAAGGCTGGAGGATGATAATATAATATCCCGTAAATCTTGGTTTAATGTGTTTTAATGGGAGATGTCCTCAACCTTTTCGCTTATTAATGCCAATATTTTTGAAACTGTGTGGTGAGTTGTCACTAATAAAATCATGATTAATGTGCATTGGGAAGGGAACGAAGGTGGCAAGGATGGACGGGAGCGAAAAATGCTTTGAAACTTTTGTGAACCCGAGAGTCCGGGAACCCGTGAATCTATGACAATAGGAGGTGAAGAATCGACTAAGTATGGAAAGGCAGGGCATAATGCCTTAAAAAAACTAAAATAACCAACATTTTTTCCCAATTCAAGATCCACACAAAAAAAAATTTAGATCTCACAATATTCACCTCTGCCAATTCAATAATAGGGAGGTTGATTCAGTAGATTGAACTATTGGTCAATTCAGGTGACTGGGGTGCATCTGGGAAGCCTGTGAGAAAATCTAATGCTTTGATGAAGATTTGTTTTTATTACAACCTGTGATAGTAATTGTGTCCTGGTAGTATTTAAAATGAACGTTGGAGGATGATAATATAATCCCCCGTAAATCTTGGTTTAATGCATTTTAATGGTAGATTTCCTCGAGCTTTTCGCTTATTAATGCCAATATTTTTGAACCTGTGTGGTGACTTGTCACTAATAAAAGAATAATTAATGTGCATTGGGAAGGGCGCGAAGGTGGCGGGGATGGAAAGGAGCGATAAATTCTTTGAAACTTTTGTGAATCCAGGAGTCTGTGAACCCACGAATCTATGACAACGGGAGGTGAAGAATCGACTAAGTATGGAAAGGTAGGGCGATCAGGCAGACTCATCGTAGGTAGAGTGAAGCTTATGAGTTCGAGGAGTCTAGGGTTGAATTGTAGATCATGAAATTTTTGGGTGCAATATGAATATCATGGAAAACGGGGCATGAGAGTTCAATAGCGCTAACCCGGGAACCCGCAGTCATAAAATTGGCAAAGTATGGAAAGGAACGACGATCGATCAGACTCGTGATGTGAGGATATATATGGAGATGAGGATCTTTCAGTCTTCCAACCCAAGAACCCGCGATCATAGAAATGCGACTAATTATAGAACTAGAAAGGGATAATAGAGGGGAAGAATAAAAGGGAAAAATGGGTAAGTCTAGAAGAGGGAAAAGAAAGGGAGAAAATAACTTTATCCCTCACACAAAAACACTTAGTCTGATAATTATCAAGCGATAGAAACACATTAACTATGAGAAAAACATTCTCAGCTATGGAATATACTTAGAGCTCGACAAACTCAGGTTCAAGTTCAAAGAGAATTTATTTATATTTATTTCAATATTTTTCATATTTTTTTTTAATAGTATTTTTGTGGCCCAAATGTAAACCATGTTCCAATTTGAAGGGTGTTTTTGGCTCGCAAATTTTTCTCAAACCCATAAGCAATAGACAAAATATATGACTTAACATTTTTATATGCAAGCATATTCTCAAATATGACAAGCTGTAATATATGCACAATATTAAATAGGGACATGATGTCAACACCTTTGTAGATAACAGTGGGCTAGGATAATGTTGCATTCTTACTGTGATATTGCAAAAAACTAAAATAACCAACAATTTTTCCCAATTCAATATCCACACAAAAAAAAATCCAGATTCCATAATATTCACCTCTGTCAATTCAATAATAGGGAGGTTGATTTGGTAGATCAAACTATTGGTCAATTCAGGTGACTAGGGTGCACCTAGGGTACCTGTGAGAAAAGCTAATGCTTTGATGGATATCTGTTTGTATTGCAACCTGTGATAGTAATTGTGTCCCATAAATCTTGGTTTAATGTGTTTTAATGGGAGATGACCTCAAGCTTTTCGCTTATTAATGCCAATCTTTTCGAACCTATGTGGTGAGTTGTCACTAATAAAAGCATAATTAATGTGCATTGGGAAGGGTGTGAAGGTGGCGAGGATGGACGGGAGCAATAAATTCTTTGAAACTTTTGTGAACCCGGAAGTCTGTGAACCTGCAAATCTGTGACAATAGGAGGTGAAGAATCGACTAAGTATGGAAAGGCGGGGTGGTCAGATGGACTCATCGTAGGTAGAGTGAAGCTTGTGAGTTTGAGGAGTCCAAGGTCGAATTGTAGATCATGGAAGTTTTGGGTGCAAGATGTATATCATGGAACATGGGACATGAGAGTTTGATAGCACCAACTTGGGAACTTGCGATCATAAAGTTGGCTAAGTATGGAAAGGAACGATGGTCGGTCAGACTCATGATGTGAGGATATAGATGGAGATGAGGATTTGTCAGTTCGCCAACCCGGGAACTCACGATCATAGAAATGCGACTAAGTATAGAACCAGAAAGGGATAATAGAGGGGAAGAAGAAAAGGGAAAAATGGGTAAGTATAGAAGAGGGAAAAGAAAGGGAGAAAAGAAATTTATCCCTCACACAACAACACTTAGTCTGATAATTATCAAGCGATAGAAACACATAAACTATGGGAAAAACATTCTCAGCTATGGAATATACTTGAAGCTCAATAAACTCAGACTCAAGTTTAAAGAGAATTTGTTTATATTTATTTCAATATTATTCATATTATTTTATTTTAATATTATTTTTCTGGCCCAAATGTAAACCATGTTCCAATTTGAAGGGTGTTTTCGGCTTGCAAATTTTTCTCAAACCCATAAGCAATAGACAAAATTTATGACTTAACATTTTTATATGTAAGCATATTCTCAAATATGATAAGCTATAATATATGCAAAATATTAAATAGGGACATGAAGTCAACACCTTTATAGATAAAAGTGGGCTAGAATAATGTTGCATTCTTACTGTGATAATGCCTTAAAAAAATTAAAATAACCAACATTTTTTTCCAATTCAAGATCCACACACAAAAAATTTTAGATCCTATAATATCCACCTCTCCCAATTCGATAATAGGGAGGTTGATTTGGTAGATCGAACTATCAATCACTTCAGGCGACTAGGGTGCACCTCGGGTACCTGTGAGAAAAGCTAATGCTTTGATGAAGATTTGTTTGTATTGCAACCTGTGATAGTAATTGTGTCCTGATAGTATTTAAAATGAACGTTGGAGGATGATAATATAGTCTCCCGTAAATCTTGGTTTGATGTGTTTTAATGGGAGATGTCCTCCAATTTTTCACTTATTAATGCCAATCTTTTCGAACCTGTGTGGCGAGTTGTCACTAGTAAAGGCATAATTAATGTGCATTGGGAAGGGATTGGGAAGGGTACGAAGGTGGAAAGGATGGACAAGAGAAAAAAATTCTTTGAAACTTTTGTGAACCTGGAAGTTTGTGAACTCACGAATCTGTGACAATAGAAGGTGAAGAATCGACTAAGTATGGAAAGGCGGGGCGGTCATACGGACTCATCATAGGTAGAGTGAAGCTTGTGAGTTCAAGGAGTCCAGGGTTGAATGGTAGATCACAAAATTTTTGGGTGCAAGATGTATATCACAGAACACGGGGCATGAGAGTTCGATTGTGCCAACTCGGGAACCCGCGGTCATAAAATTGGCTAAGAATGGAAAGGAATGACGGTCGGTCGGACTCGGGATGTGAGGATATAGATGGATATGAGGATCTGTCAGTCTGCCAACCCAGGAACCCGTGATCATAGAAATGCGACTAAGTATAGAATCAGAAAGGGATAATAGAGGGGAAGAAGAAAAGGGAAAAATGAGTAAGTATAGAAGAGGGAAAAGAAAGGGAGAAAAAAAGTTTATCCCTCACACAAAAACACTTAGTCTGATAATTACCAAGCGATAGAAACACATTAACTATGGGAAAAACATTCTCAGCTTTGAAATATACTTGGAGCTTGACAAACTCTGGTTCAAGTTTAAAGAGAATTTGTTTATATTTATTTCAATATTATTCATATTATTTTATTTTAATAGTATTTTTGTGGCCCAAATATAAACCAAGTTCCAATTTTAAGGGTGTTTTCGGCTCGCAAATTTTGCTCAAACCCATAAGCAATAGACAAAATATATGACTTAACATTTTTATATGCAAGCATACTCTCAAATATGACAAGTTTTAATATATGCACAATATTGAATAGGGACATGACATCAACACCTTTGTAGATAATAGTGGGATAGCATAATGTTGCATTCTTACTATGATAATGCCTTAAAAAAACTAAAATAAAAAACAATTTTTCCCAATTCAAGATCCACACAAATTTTTTTCCAGATCCCATAATATTCACTTGTGCCAATTTGATAACAGGGAGGTTGATTTGGTAGATTGAACTATTGGTTAGTTCAGGCGACTAGGGGGCAAGTGCATGTGAGAAAAGTTAATGCTCTGATGAATATTTGTTTGTATTGAAACCTGTCACAGTAATTATGTTTTTGATACATTGTTTAATGTGTTGAAACATTATTTTGAGTATTAAACTTCTTGCACCAGATTATTCATTGAATGGTTTGTTGTTCCCCTCTATTTTTTACCTTTATTAAGTCACTTGTCTAACATTGGTGTAACAGTAGGCAAGGAGAACCCTCATCCATATCATCTTGCCAATCTCGCCATGCTCTTGTCTTCGTGAACCAACGCTCTAACTGATAAACAAATTGAAAAGAACGAGCATTCTGAATTTGTGGTGGCCTAGCTCTGCCCTTTAGCAGCCAGGGGTAGACTTTAGGACCAACAACAACTATGAAGTTTTTTACACAGCTCTACAGGAAGTTCAATCAATGAATAGAGAAAGTGATTCATACCTATAGTTTCTAGGATGTGTTTTCATAAGAGAAGCATCGAAAAGATAAAGAGAAATCAATGGAGGGTTGTTGAAATAAAGTTAATGTACTGCCAATTTGAGCGTAAGTATAACAATGTCGAACTTGAAATTTATTTTTGTGTAATTGATAGAATATTTCCATTTGACTTCAACTAGCATATATCTTCTTCTCCTTTCAAAATATTTCCAAAAAAGAATTATGGTAATTTCATTAATCAAGCAAAACTAGTTAAATGAAGTACATATTACATTTGCTCCACAGAGCCTGCATTAAAAGGCAAGGCATGTCCTGTATATTCTTTAAGATCATAGAAAAAGTGCTAACATCCTGAATCTATTATCTAGTCATAATCCAAAAACCAGGCCCATGAGAACCTTGAATTACAACACCAAAGCACATGATCAAAAGTTTGGCAAACACAACACAAGCAAAAATCAACTAGGAATGGGCATTGTATCCCTTCTATAACCAAACTCTCAAATGGGCACCAACAAATTTGTTGATTACTATATTAGTATGAACCAAGATCACTATGAAAATTTTCTTCTGATATTACTATGAACCAAGATCATGTTGACCTGACATAGTTCCAACATTACTAGTTCTAGAAAAAACTGCTAGCGTTTAACTTAATGTACTTTGAACAATGAAAAATTTGCAATATTATTGAAAATGCCCGATGGCTATGTTCAGAAGAGCAAGCCATTTTGACATCTCAAACAATGGACCTGATTTATTCACAATTGGGTACTTTGTATGAGGTTTTTCCTCATGCTTTTCATTCCTTGACTCAACAATCTTATGTGTTTCCAGTTCACTTTGCCATGGTAGTGGAAAACTTTATTCATATCTTGATTGGGTAACATGGATAGAAATAGATCACACTGTTTCATTTCTTGTCAACGCATGATATGTAATTCTTTTTTTGGGGGTTCAACCGATATGCACTATGGCATTGTCCTCATTTAAGGTAAATTTTCTATGGATGTGGAAGTCACGTAGCATGTAAACAATATTTGCCTTTTTCTACAAGTATATTTCATATGGAAATTCTGTCAACCCAGGAAGCACATATTGCAATACAGGTTGTCTAACTATACAATGTACAATTTTGTTGTTGAGGGTTTGGATGACAACGTTAACGCAATGACTATATACGTAAGTTCATTTTGCACTACATCGTAGATAATCAATCATGCCATCATTTATGAACATAGAGGCAGAAGAAGGAGAATTGCAATTGGTACATACAGGCTCAAAGGCGGTCGAGTAGGCATTTGTTGCAACCAGAACACCCTCAACCTGCACACATGAACATAGTAATTAATATATTGAACAATATAATATATATGTGTACAACAAAAAAACTTCACAAAGTTGTTGAAGGCATTTTGTTTTTTGTAAATCGTTCCTGGAGGTGTATATGTATACGTACAATAGTTGTGGAGCTAGTTAGTTTCTTGAGATCCTGTACTATGTCTCTTCACAATTTTGTTACAAATGTTGCTTGGGTTGTGCAAAAGATCATTTCTTTAACATATCTTTTCTTCGTTATATTTTTTAACAACATAATTCGAAATTCCCCTTTATGCAATTGTTGTTCCATTGAGGAAAATAAATCTGCATAGGTGTCGAACAATTGTAGTTGCACCATGGAACAATTTAATATTTATCTAAGATGTCTGAGATATATGAGCATGTCAAAGAAAAGGACAAAAAAAGGGGGGCGGGGGGGTATGGAAAACAATACCATTTCCTTGTCGTTGTCTAAGTTTCCATCTTTTATATGGAGAATATGTTGTGAGCCAACTTTTCTTGCAAATGTGATAGATGCACCAATGGTTCCAATTGGGTAAATGTCATTAGTCTCTGCAAATTGATTGATTGTTGTGTCTGGTACGAAATGATATTCTGAGCAAACCGCAGGAACTTGTTTCATTGAGCAATATAATTCAATAACAATCACCACAGTCATATACTGTTTTTGGTAATATATTGAAATTTGTAATGGATATCCCATTACCTAGAAAGATCTTCTATGCATGTTTATGGACAAGTTGTGTAGGGATAGTCAGTGTAACTGTCATCATGACTTCGTTGTTTGTCATGTCTGCACACATAATGCATCTACTTTTGTTTTCCTTATCTAAGTAGGTGCTATACACGACCATTATGTCTCTAATGAATAGTTGCCTAGTTCAACGATTGTTCAAGCCTTCTATTGATAGTATATTGGGTGGTATGAGTTTAGACCTGGTGACAATTTTTTTTAACATGAAAAGTAATGTGAATGGCAGTCTGTATATATATCCTTTTTTTTTTCATCAATGCACAAGTAGATGCACAATTTGGATAAAGTATGCAGGTTAGAGTTTTGTAACCATACCTCTTAGTCTTTGGACCTTGCACTATGTTGGGTGTTCCACTTGTGCTTGTCGATAGTTCTTGTGAACTAAAAAACATGTGTTGTAAATGACATAAACATATTTACCATGGCATAGTAGAATAAATAACTGAGGATATTTGTTTCCTAAACATATAAAGAGAATAATCTATGAATCTTTACATTTGGTTGTGTCGTTGTGTTGACGTTTGCAATGATTGACTAGTCATGCCCATGTCACTTGTCCAATTTTTTCTAATGCAAACATGTGTACATCGAACATGACAACAATTAAATATGCATATGCTTTGTATATTGTTCATAATTGATATGGATGTACATTAAGCACATGCATTGTGTTTGATTTAGTATTATTGTTGGTATACCTTTTGGAAGATTGTACTTCAGTTTCCTCAACTGTGGCACATAAGGATTCATCCTCTTGTTCAACTAGTCTGTTTTTTTTCAATGTAGCAATGTAGAGAACACAATGGACATGAAGCCAAGTTTCTATGTAGGAACACATGTAAAAAAGATTGAATACGATTTTATTTATTTCAATGTAGCAGCATAGAAAATACAATTGACATGAAGATAAGTTAATATATAGGAAGTTATGTAGTATCTACATAATAAACAAAAATGAGCTGCAAATCAGTAGAATAAATATACACAGAATAAATGAAATATAAAGCAATGGAAAATGGAATAGGGGTAGAAGCATGCACCTTTGTATGTCTTCTTCTACATTTCCGGTTTAGAGTTATTTGTCTTGTCTAGTTTTTTTGTTTGTTTCAATGAAGGAAAGTGCAAAATACAATTAACATGAACGTAAGTTGGTATGTAAGGAAAAACAAGGAATATTTACATATAGTAAATTAGAATCAAAGGAATACGGTAACAAATAGTGTTAGAAGCATGTACCTTTGTTTTTATTGATCCATGTATGTGTCTATATAGAATTCTTTCTATCCAAAATCTATTACAAACCAGAAAAAACTAAGAAGTTGGATGATTCTAGCTGAATAATTTGGTTTTGTGCAACAAGCTACCAGATATGCTTTGAGACATAGAAATATGATTTTGTAATATGCTTGATGTATATTTCATAATTCAAGTACAATACAAATTGTATCGTGAAATGGGCACATTTGACCATACATGGTCAATAAGTTCATTTTGTACATGGTTTATCTTATCCAAAAGAAAGTGGAGACTGTAATTGCACATGTAGTTTTCCAATTCTTTTGTTCTAGCATTATTTTGTAGCATGTCAATATTGAAGTCTCCTAGAATGATAATGGTTTCGTTCAGATGTAAATGTTGTAATGCATTTGAAACAACATTCATTATGTTGGGAATTGTTGCATGCGAAGTGACATAGAGATTCAATATTGCAATTTTTGATTCATGGAAGATTACTATTGCCAGCACCATCTCAACATTGTTTTCTGCAAAATGCATATGCTCCAAAATTGTTACATGGTTTTTCATAATATCATCACTCCATGTGTAATGTAACTTGATATGCAATTGTGATTTGGAAATTGCTTGTCTTGCATGCATAATATCATGTATGTTTCTTGCAAGCATGCAATATCAGATTGCATTGTGTCATAATCATTGAGTATATCATCCATATGTGCATGTAGGTTGCACGTCTTAAGTGAGAGAATTGATACAGATGAGTTTTTTTGTATGGATTGGTAATCATATTGTAGATTCCATTTTGCAGTAGTCCAAAGGCATTGCATCTCAATATCAACTTATGTTTGACTTTGAAGTTATCCTTTGTAAGAGCGCTTAGCAAATAGGAGGAGTCTATGCTTCTGACACAGGACAACGCTGTGTACACAAGTCCATGTATTTGAATTCCAGCAGGGTCAAATGCAACACTATCAAGTGTTATCCCTTGTGATATGGGGACTGCACATGCACATGCAAGTTTAATTGGAATTTTTTTTCGAATCTTCAATTGACCTGTCTTTGCCGATGTCGATACTGGTTTTGATATTCGTAAGATGGGTGTCCAATCGCACGCAGTGTTTGAATTATATAGATAAGCTAACTTGTTTGCTTATTGGTGGCCAATATGTGGGTCATGGAACTTAATCCAGAGGACATTAACTTTTTTTGTTTTGGTATAAGCTTTGAGTATTCCATCTGCACCATTCACCAAGTCATCCTATAAATCATAGTTGCGGGCATATATGTCAACTAGCATGTCTAATTTCGGGACAAGTTGCAAAATAAAAGTGGTTGTATGTTGATGACATGGTACATTGTCATGGTTTTTTTATCCAGGTGGATATCGGTGGCCACCCACCTTTTTCAACTGGTTCAAAATAGTTTTCTGGCAATTTTGGTAATTTACTATTTTTAGCAGTTTTTGACTTCCGGGGCCATTTTGAGGCCCTAAATGATGTTTTTGGGAAAACGGGGAACAATAAGGAGATTCCTTCAATATTTCCCCCAAAATGAATCTCCTCGACGATACCTTTCCAACTGGATATCATGCGCTTGAAACAGAGATCGTATGCAAAAGTTACGACCCCGGGAAGTTGATGTACTAACTTACCCAAACGGGGCTTACATGACTTTTGGCGCTTCATTTCCTAGGGTTAGGTTTTTGGATGTCTAGGGTTTTTGGCATTCCTGTTTATTGTAAAAAGGCCTTTAGAGCCTCATTGTAATCATCTTTTTGCAAATGTGAGTAGCTGTCACATCTCTTCTCATAGATAAGTTGCCACCATTCTAGCGAGTCTTTCATTCTATATTTTTACAGTCTTTGTACATTTATTTCATTAATATAAATCATGTATTACTGTATATCTGTGACTCTTGTTGTATTTATGATATATCTCTATTATATTGTTGTCTCTCTTGCAATATCTCTGAATATTTCTATGTTATATCTCCGCTCTCATTTTGTGCCGAAAATAATCTGGATTAGTGGTATTAGAGCAGGTTGTTCTTGATCGTTTTTTCAGTGCATGTCCCCGACGAGGTCCGAGTATAGAAAGTTGGGTCTCGAGCTTGTCTCTCTTGAGGACAATTGCTCTCGCACACCCAAGAAACCCTCAATGGCAGAAGAAAAGAAAAACGACGGAGCAAACGATCCTATCAATCTGTTGCTTGAGCAAGCTCTCACGCAACAGAGGGAGGAAATGATGGAGAATTTTGCCCACATCCTTCAACGCCTGTCGATAGCAATATGCACATATTCATCAAGCGACCACTTTGGAAGCACCTTGCCTTTCAAGGTACAAGTTAATTTTGATATTCCTGTATTTTCAGGACAGATTGATGCAGGAGCATTGTTGGCAAGAAGGCAAGGCAAGACCCACCAGCATCTGGGAATATGTACGGGAGCTCAACGCTGGAATTCATGACAGATATTTTGAATACCGTCTTAACTCAACGCTGGAAAAATATTTTGAGGCACACTCGAGTGATCACGAGTGAAGTGGGAGTTTCCATTCCATCTCTGGATTGTGACTGCACTAAGATAGTCGTGAAGACAAGTTTTGATGTAGACAAGTAGTCAAGGGGAACCCTAAGAGCCCTCTGAGATAAATAGAGGTTTTGGTATGCCCAAATGAGGAGATGAAAATTAGATAGAAGTTATTAGTTGAAAGATAGTTGCAAGTTAGGAGGAGATTTCTGAGTTTTTCAGTTCTTGTTTTTTTTCATTTACAGTTGTAGCCATTTTCACTTTGGAATATAACAGAGGAAAATTGATCCAATGCATAGTGTGGACATTGTGTGCAATTCTTTGTTATTGTGCTTTCATGAATGAATGAACGAATTATATTATGAGTAGATGGAACTATGAATGTTAGGATAAGTTTCAATTGGTTCTCTTCTATTGAAAGTGGTGCAAGGTGTGCACACATAATGCAAGGTGTGCGTTGATGGAATCTGTTTCGGTTCCGAAGCTCATAAGAGATAACATAAAACTTTTCCCTTTGCAAGGAGTGGAAAGAGACTGGTGCAAGGCGTGCACGGTCATCCGCAATAATTCAAATCTTGTGTAAGATCTGCTATAAGGAGTGCACAGATCCGAGACTCGACTGAGTGTCGAAGAGACTTTGTAAGAAGTCGAAGAACCAGAGAAGGAGAACGCTAGGAGGGCGAGAGGAACTTATCTTCGAGAAGTCCTTCGGGTCTGAGTTATCGAAATCCTTGAAACGCAAAGAGTGCACAGGAAGTCGAAAAATTCATGAAGGCTAAGCCCAGGAGGGACAACATTTTTCATAAGTGTAGTCGAAGTCCAAGAGATGGACTCACAAAAAGTTCAAAGGTAGAGACCTTTGAAGACTTAGAAACTTTCTAAGTCATACGAATCGAAACCTCGGGAGGAGGAGCGGAGATCAGATCTGGACCATTAAATCTGAGCGCGTGGACCAACTGTCGTTGGATCCGAAGATAAGTTCACGAGCTTTAACCCTTGGAAGTGCACAAGGAAAGAAAAATCACGAAACCCAAGTTCTCGAAATGATCATAGTCGTTGATCGGAGGAAAGGTGTAGACCGTAGATCTGGTCCCAAGAAATTCGCGAGTTCGAAGATCGGGAAAAGAGAGGGGATCAGTTCTCTAACTTCCTGAACCGCAAAGTCCCGAGTTCACGAAGGAGAAAGCAAGACTATTGGAGCACGTGGATTTTGGACTAGTGATCTAACGTAAGGAGAACTCAAATTTCGTGATTTCGAAAATCGGGAAGACGAGCGAACATAATCTTTCGGGGACGCAAAATGCGAAACCACGAAACGATCGAAAGATTGGACCCAGGTCATATTGAGGGGTCACATCGTTGAATACTAAAGGGAGGAGCTATCATGCTTTAGGCCCCACTTCGGGATTTTGGGATCGAGTCAAGATTGGCGCAAGTGAAAACGCCCGACACACGAATTTGCGAAGTGCCTGTTGGTCAGGTGAGTGGTCACAGAAGGGAATGCGTTTAGCCCGGGAGGAGCTAATGCCCAGTGTTAGAATATAATGGATGTGCTTATTTTACCATCGATAATATTACTATTGTCACCCAACCATAGGCCGAAGCCACCCTCTGAGCACCTTAACCTTGAGAGAGAATCACTCCGGAAGCAAACCCTAGGCTAGATATCCAAACAAGGGTAGCGCACCTTTACCCAAGGATAGTGCACCAAACAAGAGCTGATCAGATAGTCCAAGACAAAACCTAATCTTCTAGTTGCAGCAACTGCAACGACATCTCTCCTCCAAACTTGCGCACAAACTGGGCAACTACAGTGGGCACAAGTGCTGCTCTGCAATTCTGAGAATGCCTACCAGAATGAAGACTGGCCTCATGTATTTATACTAATTCTGGATAACTGCCTGGGCCGACTTCTCATTCTGGGTGTCTATTTACTTAGTATATAATATTTCTTCTTGCCGACTTCTTCTCTTGTAGGATAATAACCTAATACCAATTATCCTCTTGAGTCGACTTGTCTTCTAGGGTTATTAGCCAAATCATTAGGGTTTCTTGCTTCCCAGAATATTCTATTCTCGTCAAGTTTACATGTGGAGGTAAATTCCTCTCACATCTACCATAATATCAACACTCCCTCCTAGCTAGGGAGGTATGACAGGTAATGGTCTTGAGCACAAACATACCATTCACCCGGTAGCATCAACATGGTTGTATAGACTATCTCGTGACTAGTTCATGAGTACCATCATCACCATCAGTGTCATCAACTGCATCATCTCTCGAAACCATACTCCATCTGAGTAATTAGACATGATGTTGCATAAGTCACTCACTCCACAGAGTGACACAAGAGCCATTCCTCTAATCCGAACATATGTCCTAGAAGAATAAATGTCCTGAACCATTTTTCGTCTAGGAAATCTTTGTCCATTGATCATCCATCTAGCTGATAATCATTTCCAAAACTGTTGATAGTATTCAAGGCAATTAGAAAAATATCATTCAATAGAACACAACTATGTTTATCCATAGTAGTACACAACTGCAATCCAGTGGTACACTACCACACCAAGTAGCACACTGGTACTTGATCAGTGACGTATAGTCACAAACAGTGGAACACATCCACCACAGTAGTATACATCTATTGTCTAGAGACATACAGTCTTCATAACAATCATCTAATATCAACCTACACATAAACAATGTTATGATATAAACTAAATCATCTGGGCCATTCTTCCACTCACATCTGTGAGATCTTGGAAGAGCATCTGCCCTCAGAAGGTCAAACATCAATTATGAGATATCTGGACTATTCTTCTCATGTAAGGAAGAATAAATGTCCTGATTTCTGAGCCTGGACCATTCCCCACCCTGGGCCATTCCTCCGACACTAGACAAAGTGTAACTTAGAGAGAATGAGTCTTCCCTAAGGAATGTCTATCCCTGATTGTTGAACCTAGACCATTCCCCACCCTGGGTCATTCCTCCGGCACTAAACAAAGTGCAACCTGGAGAGAATGAATCTTCCGTAAGGAATGACTGTCCGGACCATTTCCTAAGGAAATGACTGTCCTACACCAACCTCCAAAATGGGCCATTCCCCATGTTAACCACAATGGGAAATCATTTTTTGGGGAGGCGGGCCAGTCTTCTTGAGTAACCCTCAAGAAGAGAGACTGCCCTAGACCATTCCCCATGTTAACCACAATGGGAAATCATTTTTTGGGGAGGCGGGCCAATCTTCTTGAGTAACCCTCAAGAAGAGAGACTTCCCTAGACCATTCCCCATGTTAACCACAATGGGAAATCGTTGTTTATGGTACATCAACAATCCATCGAACCATTTTCATTACGAAAATGACCATTCGATCTGGACCATTTTCTGAACTGGAAAATGCCTATCCGTCCGAAATCTCAAACCACTTTCTGAACTGGAAAGGAACTGCTCATACTAGACCATTTTTGAACTAAAAAATGATTGTCCATCAATCAATAACACATTAGTGCTCCCTCCCAACCTGGGAGTCATCTCTTCCTTTTTCAATAAGGAAGTCGTCTCCACGAGCTCCAGCTTGAGTACACAAACTCTTTCATATTGGACAAAAGCTTTACCAAAATGTCTGCTTATCTTCTCATCTATGGAGATATGTATTGGAGAACCATTTTCTCCTTTTTGGACTTCATCATGGATAATGCAATGCTTGATTTCAAATGTACTTTGGTCTGGAACATTGGTTTTCTCTGAAGGCTTCATATAGCTCTGATCAATAAATTATATCATTGTTGGATTCCTCTTTGGTTCCTGCTACCTCACAACATCGTGGCAAGAGTCAAACTGGAACATATCCATGTGGCACTTCTTCTATCATCATGAGATCTTTGTCATGGGTTGGAAATCCATCATCCTGATCTCCTGAGTAATCATTCTGACACAATATCTATGTTATAGAAAATCTTCACCACGCTTCTGCTATGCATTGCAGGTTCTCCACCAAGTTGTCTTCTTCCATATGCATACAAGGGTCTCTTTCTGGTATACCTCAAAACCTTGAGGTTTCTCTTCATACGCTCTTTGTTCAATTGCTCTGGAGAATAGTCTTTCCATTCATCTAATGTAGAACTCCAACCCATGGGTATCGTGGATGATATAATGACTCATGTAGAGGTATGTCTAGTTTATTGGAACAAGTAATCATCATAGTCTTCTCCCTCCATGTGGGAGAACCTCTAGTTCTGGATCTTCCAATGCTTGCATTCATATACACTGTTATTCATCACAACTTTCAGTTCCTTTGCTTGATTTCTTTTAGTGAGTTCATATCAGGATGGTAATCTTGTGATTCTTGATACAATGACTGGTTGTTCTGGCTTCTCTTTCTTTCTTGGAATCTTCATGTTCTTCCTCATGTTTTTCTTTAGCTCTTGGGCCCATGGATTTTCTTATAGATTCCATGCCCTAAAGATTCCACTTCTTCCTTTCATCATAGGATCATGGACATGGATGGACAAAAAGGGATACTCTAAGGCTTCTCTTCGAAGAAGACTTCTTCTAAGGTCGAATTGAACACGTACTTCCTTTCATGGTTGCTACCATGGATATATACTTCATCATCTTCAATGGATCATAGGATTAGCTCCCTCCTAATCCTTGCTTCATTTATGAGTGCATGTTTTTCTTTTGGAAATATATAATTGGCTCCCTCCATCTAACATAGTCCACGCTTCCGTCTGCATCCTTATTGTTTTCTGCAAAGTGTCATAATTCTTTCTCCAAATTCCTCTTGATTGTTGACTTCTTTCTGTCTTTGCTTCTTCTAAGTTTCTTCAAGATTGATTTTGATTTCGGCTTATCTTGTAATAGCTTCCACATGATTTGTTTGATGTATTTCATCCTTTCATGTGTATTATCTGACTTGTATAATGATAACAATCCTTATCTTGTGTGTTGTTCCATAGGTATAGTTCTTCTTGGAACATATTATCTTCTAAGAGATAGATATACAAGATATGTACAAAAACTATGCAAACAAGATATGTACAAGAACTAAGAAGAGTATTGTTACCTTGTCTTTAGAAAAAGAAGTTTGTTTTATCCTGCTTGGTCTTCTTTGTAGGTTCCTTTTCTTCGGCAACTGATGCTTCGTGTGTCCCCTTCCTTTTCTTTAGCTTGGGACAATGATTCTTGTAGTGACCATACTTTTGACAGTTGAAGCATTGCATTTATGACATGTCTTTCTCTTGATTCGACTTCTTCCTTGAACCAAACTTCCTTTTGTTCCTGAAATTCTTGAATCTTGATGTAAAGGCTTGATCATCATACTTATTTTGGGGTTTCTCTTTTGCACTGATCCTTAATTCTTCTTGAGCACATCAAGTCCAAAGTTCTTCAAATGTAGGATACTCCTTCCTTGTGTTCATGCTTGTGGCAAATGTATCCCATGTCTTGGGAAGACCATTGAGTATTATGTTTGCCAATTCCTTCTCTAAAATGATCTCTTCAATAGCTTGTAGTTGATCTCTTAAATGTGCGATTCTCACAAGGTATGATGTTATGATGTCATCATCATTCATCTACATGTCACATACCCCATTCTTTAGACTCATTACTTGTCCAATGTTTCTAACTGAGAAGAGGTTTGTTAGGGCATCATACATCTTCTTTGATGACTCAAGATGGGAGACGTAGGGTATCAAGTGCTATTTTATAGAGTCCACTATGATACTCATTGCATTGATGTCACCATCTTTGAACTTTTCCATAACTGTAACGTTCTGCGGTTCTTTCTCTTTTCCTTATTCAAACTCTGGTTTCACGATCTTTCCTTTCACGATATCCAACACTTTATTCTTGGCAAGGATGAGGTCAGTCCTTGTCTTCCACACTCTGAAGTTAGAAGCTCCATCTAACTTATTTTCTGACTTCATGGAGTAGTTCATGGCTTCTTTGACTTGGTCAACCCTAGATTTGACCAAAAACTCAACTTGACGTCTTGGCTTGCTGAGAGTACCATGAGATGCGTTAGGCTAGGGCGCACTGGTCTATCCAAAAATTAAGTCAATCCCTTCACTTAAGGTTCCTCAATGAGAGGATTAGGGTTTCTACAATTGCACCTCTTAGTAACCCTAGCGGCAGTGCTTTGGTGACTGCTCCTGCTAGAAACCCTAGCGACAGTTCTTCAACAAGATTAATATCTATATGGTTATGCTTCCTTCCAGCGGTTAGACTGAATGAAGGATTGGTGGGCCCATAACCTGTTAGAATATAATGGATGTGCTCATTTTACCATCGTCAATATTACTATTGTCACCCAACCATAGGCCAAAGCCACCCTCCGAGCACCTTAACCTTGACAGAGAATCACTCTGGAAGCAAACCCTAGGCTAGATAGCCAAAAAATGGTAGCGCACCTTTCCCTAAGGATAACACACCAAACAAGAGCTGATTAGATAGTCCAAACCATAACCAAGAGATAGTCCAAGCCAAAACGTAATTTGCTAGCTACAACAGTTGCAACAACAACTCTCCTCCAAACTTGCGCACAAGTGTTTCTCTGCAATTATGAGTATGTCTGCCAGAATCAAGACTGGCCTCTTGTATTTATACTAATTTTGGCTAACTGCTTGGGCCGACTTCTCATTATGGGTGTCTATTTACTTAGTATATAATATTTCTTCTAGCTGACTTTTTCTCTTGTAGGCTAATAACCTAATACCAATTATCCTCTTAAGCCGACTTGTCTTCTATGGTTATTAGCCAACTCATTAGGGTTTCTTATTGCTTCTCGAAATATTCTATTCTCGTCAGGTTTACACGTGGAGGTAAATACCTCCCGCAACTACCATAATATCAACACCTAGTTTGCATGGAAGTTGGACAGTGCTCAGGAGAGAACCCGCGAGTCTCATACGACTTGCGCATTAGGAGAAAGGACCTTTGTAATGGGGTTTGGAGTCTAGAAGAGACCCAAAGAGTTGATCCAACTTAGTTTCTTGATTGATCCTAGATCGGGAGGTCGCGCAACCCTTAAGAGAGAAGGGGGGTCTACCTCAAGTGGTATCAGAGCCGAAATTTTGCTTGCAGATAGAAGGCAAAGGAGAGGAGACAAAAAGAACTCGAAGTTGTACTCTATGTGTGACAAACAGTCGACACAATGCCACCAAGGAGACGAGTGAACCACCTTTGGCCAATCGAGCTGTAGAAAGGGAGATGCGAGAAATCCATGCAAGATTAGAGGCAATGGAGGCAGCGCAGAGATGAGCACATGATGTTGGAGACGTCAGTGATGCAGAGAGCGAAGAACCAGTGGGCGAGAATGTCATCAGGGAAGCTGCAGGAGTGGATGTTGTCGAAGAACGCTTGCTGAGAGCGGTTTTTATATTGGGAGGCAGAGCCAAGATGGAGGTCCCAATGTATGAAGGCAATTTATATGTTGAAGAGCTATTGGATTGGATAAGATCCATGGAAAAATATTTCGACTATGAATACGTCAATGAGGAAATAAGGGTGAGACATGTTGTCACCAGACTAAAAGGACATGCAGCGCTGTGGTGGGATGAATTGCAGGCTGAGAGAAGAAGTAAAGGCAAGCAAAAGATAAAGAGTTGGGACAGAGTGGCAGCCAAGTTGAAGGCTAATTTCATGCCCAAGGATTATCAAATCAATCTGTTCAGAAAAATGCAGAACCTGAGATAGAAAGGGATGACAATTAAGGAGTACGTAGAGTAGTTCTATAGGTTGAACTTCAGAACTGGACAAAGAGAGAGAGATGAAGAAAAAATAGCCATATATATAAATGGCTTGAGATATGAAATCCAGGATGAACTCAACATGATGTCAGTAAGAACAGTGGAGGATGCTTATCAGTTTGCATTGAAGGCAGAGGAAAAGTTGGCCAAAAAGAAAAGCCAGTGAGGAAGAGGTAAAAGCCCATTCCCAAACAAAAGCAAGGGAGTTACCCATGACATAACACACAAGTCTAAGGATGAGACTAAGAAACCACACAGTCACTCAGAAAGAGGAGGAAGTTCCTGAGAAAGACAAGGTGGTGGAAGAAGTTCTTCTAGAGGAAGAGGAAGAAGAGGAGGAGGAGAAGTAAGATGCTATGCCTGTGGAAAGACATGGCACATGTCTTTGGAATGTCCTAAGAAAAAGAAAGAAGGAGGAGGCAAGGCTCACATTTTAGAAGCACAAAGAAGAGATGTTGCAGCAGAAGGAGCAGAGGATGGAATATCCCTAATGTTGAGGAAGGTTTTCTTAAAACCAGAGGCGGAGGTTGAAAAGCCAGTGCAGAGGAATAGTCTCTTCAAAACAACTTGCAAGACTAAAGACAGAGTATGCAAAGTGATAATTGACAATGGGAGCACTGGAAACTTAGTATCCACAGAGATGGTGGAGAAATTGGAGCTAGAGACAATTGCACATCCAAATCCGTACAAAGTCTCATGGCTGCAGAAAGGACACCAGGTAATGGCTACTAAACAATGCTTGGTTGAATTTAAGATAGGAAGATATAGAGATAAAATTCTATGTGATGTAATTCCCATGGATGTATGCCATATTTTGTTGGGAAGACCATGGCAGTTTGATAGGAATGTCATTCATGATGGGAGGAAGAATAAATACACCTTAGAGAAGAATGGTAGAACACACATGTTGTTGCCAATAGAGGAGAAGAAAGTGAAATATGAAGCCAACACGAGCATACTTCTCATGAGTGGGAAGGAACTCCTGAAAGAAGTCAAGGAAGAACATGAGATGCAGTTCGTTGTGGTGAGGAATCGCAAAGTTATGCTTACAAGTACTTCGATGGAGGATTTTCCTGAAGAAGTTCAGGAATTGTTGGATAATTTTGTTGACATAGTGGTGGATGATCTACCTAACTCATCGCCACCCATCAAAAGTATTAGTCACCATATTGACTTGATACCAGGAACAAGTCTGCCAAACAAAGCGACATACAGATTGACACCTCGAGAGAATGAGGAAGTGAAGAACCAAGTTCAGGAATTGTTAGACAAGGGCTTGGTCAGAGAAATCTTGAGTCCATGCACAGTACCAACTGTGTTGATTCCAAAGAAGGATGGAGGATGGAGAATGTGTACAGACTCAAGATCCATTAACAAGATCACCATCAAGTATAGGTTTCCTCTACCAAGAATGGATGATTTAATGGATTGTTTAAGTGGAGCCAATTTCTTTTCAAAAATAGATTTGAAAAGTTGATATCACCATATTAGAATGAGAGAAGGTGACGAGTGGAAGACAACCTTTAAGACGGATTAAGGTTTGTATGAGTGGCTTGCTATGCCATTTGGTTTAACAAATTCCCCAAGTACTTTTATGAGGCTGATGAATGAAATACTAAAATATTTCATTGACAATTTTGTGGTTGTATATCTTTATGATATATTGATCTTTAGAAGGACTAAAAAGGATCATTTGAGGCACATGACACTAGTGATGAGGAGACTACAGCAGGAGAAGCTATTAATAAATCTGAAGAAGTCCTCTTTTATGAAGACATAACTCATTTACTTGGGTTTTGTGATCTCTTTAAATGAACTGAAGATGGATCCAGAGAAGGTGAAAGCAATCAAAGAATGGTCGTCACCAAGGAACATGTTTGAGGTAAGAAGCTTCCATGGATTAGCACGTTTCTATAGGAGGTTCATCAAATACTTCAGTGGAATTTGTGCAACAATGATGGATACCGTCAAGAAAAAGCACAAGTCTTTTAAATGGATAGAGGAGGCTGAGAGGAGATTCAATATACTGAACGAGAAAATAACAGAACGACCAATTCTGGTCTTGCCGAATTTTGAAAAGACATTTCAGGTAAGATGTGATGCAAGTGGAGTTGCAATTGGAGCAGTTTTGAGTCAGGATAATAGACATATTGCCTATTTCAATGAGAAGTTGAATGAGACCAAGAGAAAATACTCCACGTATGATAAGGAGTTAATGCCATAATTCAATCCTTGAAGAAATGGAGACATTATCTTGTGCCACAAGAATTTATCTTGTATAGCAATAACCAGGCTTTACAATTCATAACCAGACAGGAAAAAATGAATCAGAGGCATGCAAAGTGGGTTGAGTTTATGCAAAATTTTAATTTTGTCATAAAACATATTGCTGGGAATGATAACAAAGTTGCACATGCATTAAGTAGGAGATGCTTGTTTCTACAAGAATTTCAAGTGAAACCCTTGGGGTTTGAACACCTTAAGGACATGTATTGTGATGATATGGATTTCAAAGAAGCATATGAGGCATGTGAGAATCCTATGTTCAGAGACATGAGCTAGTGGGCAGAGTACATGATCCAAGATGGATTTTTATTCAAGGGCAATTAGTTGTGCATACCAAAATGCTCAACGAGGGATAACCTTTTGAAGGAAAAGCATAATGGAGGGTTGGATGGACATTTTAGCCACGATAAAACGTTTGCACAGTTGAACGATTCATACTATTGGCTAGCTATGAGAACAAAAGTGATAAATTTTGTGAACGTATGTAGAATATGCCAACATGCAAAAGGGAAAAGACATAACACTGGATTGTATCAACCTTTGCTAATACCAAAGAGGCCTTGGGATGCAGTAAGCATGGATTTCGTGTTGGGACTGCCAAGAATGCAAAGAGGATTTGATTCCATATTTGTGGTGGTGGATAGATTTTCAAATATGGCACACTTTATCCCATTCTAGAGGACCAGTGATGCAACGCATGTTGCAAATCTGTTTTTCAAGGAAGTTGTGAGACTTCACGGCCTATCCAGAAGCATTGTCTCGAACAGAGACACAAAATTTTTTGGTCATTTTTTTAGAACACTGTGGAAGAAGTTGGGGATAGATTCATCCTTTAGCTCAACCTATCAACCTCAGACAGATGGACAGACTGAGATGGTAAACAGAAGTTTGGGAAACTTATTGAGGAGTCTGGTCACCGAGCATCATAATCAGTGGGATCAGATTCTGCCACAAGCAGAATTTGCATACAATGAATCACCAAATAGGAACACTGGAAAGAGCCCATTCCAAATAATGTACAGAATGAAACCTAGGGGAGTATATAAGTTGAGAGACTTGGAACAGAGTGAGATCAAGAGCATTGGAGTAGAAGATTTTGCTGCAAAAAGGCAGAGGCTCCATAGCTAGATCAGAGAACAGTTGCAGAGTTCTAGCCAGGAGTACAAGCACAAAGCTTATCAACATCAAAGAGAACTTCAATTTGAAGTGGGAGATCAGGTTTTGGCACATCTCAGGAAAGAAAGGTTCCCTAGGGGAACATATAACAAGTTAAAAATGAATAAGATAGGGCCATGTAAGATCTTAAGTAATTTTGATGCAAACGCCTATGAGATTGAGTTGCCCGATGATGTGGGCATATCACCCATATTCAATGTTTCAGACCTGTATCCTTACAGGAAATATGACACCAAGGGATCAGAATATCAGGCGAAGGTTCAATGGGAGAAACAAATGCCTATAGAAAAGAAACCACAGATGGAGAAGATTGTTGATCAGAGGATTGAAAAAAAGACCAGAAGGAAGATGTATTTTGAATATCTGGTCAAGTGTAAGGGACACCCAATAGAAGATTCCAGTTGGGAAAATGAAGCTGCTATTTAGAAGCATGGAAAGTCGGTACAGGAGCTCATGGACAGGAGTCCATGAATTTTTTTCAAGGGGAGTATGATGCAGGAGCATCGCTGGCAAGCACGCGAGGCAAGATCCATCAATGTCTGGGGATCTGTACGAGAGCTCAACACTGGTAGTGACAAAATATATTTTGAAGATTGCCTTAACTCAGCGTTGGAAAAATATTTTGAGGCATGCTCAAGCGATTGAGAGTGAAGTGGGAGTTTCCACTCCAGCTCTGGATTGTGACTGCACTAGGATAGCTGTCAGGACAAGTTTTGATGTAGACAAGTAGTCAGGGGGAACCCTAAGAGCCCTCTGAGATAAATAGAGGTTTTGGTACACCCAAATGAGGAGATGAAAATTAGATAGAAGTTATTAGCTGAGAGATAGTTGCAAGTTAGGAGGAGATTTTTGAGTTTTTCAGTTCTTGTTTTTTTTTCATTTACAACTGTACCCATTTTCACTTTGGAATATAACAGAGGAAAATTGATCCAATGCATAGTGTGGACATTGTTTACAATTCCCTGTTATTGTGTTTTCATGAATGAATTATGTTAAGAGTATATGGAACTATGAATGCTAGGATAAGTTTCAATTGGTTCTCTTCTGTTGAAAGTGGCACAAGGTGTGCACACAGAACGCAAGGCATGCGCTGACGAAATCTGTTTCGGTTCCAAAGCTCGGAAGAGATAACAAGAAACTTTTCCCTTTGCAAGGAGTGCAAAGAGATTGGAGCAAGGCATGCACAGTCATCTGCAAGAATTCAAATCTTGCGTAAGATCTGGTGCAAGGAGTGCACATATCCGAGACTCGACTTAGTGTCGAAGAGACTTTGTAAGAAGTTGAAGAATCAGAGAAGGAGAACGCAAGGAGGGCGAGAGGAACTTCTCTTCGAGAAGTTCTTTGAGTTTGAGTTATCGAAATTCTTGAAACACAAAGAGTGCGGGGGAAGTTTAAAACTTCATGAAGGCCAAGCCCATGAGGGACAACACTTTTTAGAAGTGTAGTCGAATTCCAAGAGAGGGACACACAGGAAGTTCAAAGGTAGAGACCTTTGAAGACTTAGAAACTTTCTGAGTCAAATGAATCGAAACCTCAGGAGGAGGAGCAGAGATCAGATCTGGACTATTAAATCTGAGCATGTGGACCAACAGTTGTTGGATCCATAGATAAGTGCATGGGATTTAACCCTTGGAACTGCATAGGGCAAGCAAAATCACAAAACCCAAGTTCGTGAAACGATCATAGCTGTTGATTGGAGGAAAGGTGTAGACCGTAGATCTGGTCCCAAGAAATTTACGAGTTCGTAGATGGGGAGAAGAGAGGGGAGAAGTCCTCTAACTTCGTGAACCGCAAAGTCCCGAGTTCGCGAAGGAGAAAGAAAGACCGTAGGATCACGCAAATTGTGGACAGGTGATTTGACGTAAGGAGAACCCAGATTTCACGATTTCAGAAATTAGGAAGATGAGCGAACAAAATCTTTCGGGGACGTGAAACGCGAAACCATGAAGCGCTCGAAAGATTGGCGCCATGTCATAGTGAGGGGTCACATCATCGAAGATTAAGGGGAGGAGCTAGCATGCGCTAGGCCCCACTTCAGGATTTCAGGAGTCGGAGAGTTGGGGTTGGCGCAGGTGCAAACGCTTGACACGCGAAGTCGCGAAGTACCTGTTGGTCAAGCGAGTGGTCACCGTCGTGGTCACGGAAGGGAAGGCGTTTAGCCCAGGAGGAGCTAGTGTTCGGTCCGTGTGGAAGTTGGACAATTCTCAGGAGAGAACCTGTGGGTCTCATATGACCTACGCATTAGGAGAAAGGACCTATGTAAGGGGGTTTGGAGTCTAGTAGAGACCCAAAGAGTCGATCTAACTCAGTTTCTTGATCGATCCTAGACTAAGAAGTTGCGTAGCCCTTAGGAGAGAAGGGGGGTCTGCATCACAAATAGATGTAGAAGCCCTAAACAAATGGTTAAATCTGCTAGAAGGTTATTTCTCTATTCACAATTTTTCTGGCAGAGAAAATATCAGCTTTGCACTCCTTAAATCTCTCCCCCATGCCAAACATTGGTGGGAAACTTACTGGGAGCAGAGTTCCACGGAGGAGTCTGGAATATATGGGGCCGAGCCCACTTGGGATTCTTTTGTGGATGCGGTGAAGGAACAATATTACCCTATTTGCAACTATGAGGACCAATACAAGAGATGGACCACATTGTGGCAAGAGAGGGGCCAAACAGTGTCGGAGTTCACCAGTACCTTCCATACCTTGCGCACCAAGCTGGGTATCAAAGACTCCGAGCAACATTTGGTTCTGAAATACTCTAGGGCTCTACACAGATACATCCAAACTGAAATGGATTTTCTGGACATCTCATCACTCAGTTCTACTTATTGATATGCTGTTAAAATTGAGTAGAAGTTTAAGCACCAGAACAAACTGGAGTTCAGATATGCAAATCCGCAACAACCAAAGTATGAGAAAGATGACCCTAACAAACAAATTCTTGAAAACCAGTCTAAGCCATAGGAAAAGAAGGGTCACAGAAATACAAAGAAGGACACCAGAAAATGGTGTGATTTCCACAAAAGCCCCTGGCACAACACCGATGAATGTCGCTCAAAACAGTCATTGGTGGCCGAGATCAAAGACAAGGAGTCAAAACCTGATTCAAAATCTGATTCTAAAAATACTGATAAATGATAGATCATTGATGCAGACCCCTCTACTATTGTCACGACTACAACAATTCAACTAGAAGAACCAATAGATCCTGAAGAGGGGGAGTGTCTTTTTCATTCACAGATGTGGGTGAAGGGGACCCCGCTACATTTTATTGTTGATAGCGAAAGCCAGAAGAACCTCATCTCAGCAAAGGTCATCAAACAATTGGGATTGTTGACAAAACCACACCAGTAGCCATACAACATCAGGTGGCTTCACCAAGGATGAGATCTTCGTGTCAGCCAACAATGTCGATTGTCATATGGCATCCAACCCTTCAAGGATGAGGTATTATGTGATGTTTCCCCACTGGATGTCTGTGGTGTCCTCTTGGGCTAACCATATATATGGATACACCATGTTGTTTATGAGTCTCGACCCCATAGTGTCATTGTTACTTTGGGGGGTCATCTCTACAGAATACCAGAGGTAGTTCCAACTATTGTTCCACCTAAACAGTGTCGCAAGGTAGTATCTCATACTTCAAAATTCAACTTCTTCACAATATGTTCAAAAGGGGAACAGAAGGACACTGCAACCACTAAAACGTCGCCCCAAGCACCTTCTATCCAACAAAAGCAGGTCAAAAAGGTTGCATCAAAGTGCAAAGATTCCTTCTACACACATGCATCTCATGTAGCCAAACTAGTTAAAAAGGTCCAACCCTTCCAACCACATGTTCGTGACAACCTTGAAAGATAAGCAATGCAACTTATCCAACAAGGCAAGCAGATCATTAAGATGCAGATCTAGAGAGGGAGGAGTGATCCAGGTAGATATCAACAAGGCAAGCAACGCAACTTCTCCAACAGGCAAGCTAAGCAACACAACTTTTCCCTCTCCCCCAGACACTCAACACAATGGATACCATTACTTCCTAAGGAGGGAGGAGTGATCCAGGTAGATATCAGTGGCCACCCACCTTTTCCGACTGGCTCAAAACAATTTTCTGGCAATTTTGGTAATTTATTATTTTTAGCAGTTTTTGACTTATGGGGCCATTTTGAGGCCCTAAATGACGTTTTTTGGAAAATGGGTAGCAATAAGGAGGTTCCTTCTATGTTTCCCCCAAAAATGAATCTACTCGACGATACATTTCCAACAAGCTATCATGCGCATGAAACGGAGATCGTATGCAAAAGTTACGACCCCGACAAGTTGATGTACTAACTTACCCAAACGAGGCCCACATGACTTTTGACACTTCATCTCCTAGGGTTAGGTTTTTGGATGTCTAAGGTTTTTGGCATTCCTGTTTATTGTAAAAAGGCTTTCAGAGCCTCATTGTAATCATCTTTTTGTGAATGTGAGTAGCCTTCACATCTCTTCTCAAAGATAAGCTGCCACCATTCTAGCGAGTAGTTCACTATGTATTTTTACAGTCTGTGTACATTTATTTCATTAATAGAAATCGTGTATTACTGTATATATGTGACTCTTGTTATATTTTCAATATATATTTGTTATATTTTTGTCTCTCTTTCAATATCTCTAAATATTTCTTTGTTATATCTCCACTCTCATTTCGTGCCGAAAATAATCCAGATCAATTGTCTTCTTCAAGGTCAATTGAATTGATGATGATATCATCGCCAGGCATCAGCGATAGCACGTACCTGTTATGCATTGCAACATCCCTATTCTTGTAAAACATGTAAGGGAAGGTTGGGTCTGTTGGTTCAGGTTGCATGTACCTTGAATTATTATATGTTAAGTCATCACATGTTTGGTTGTTTGTCCGCATTCTATTCATAATTGCAATAAATGTTTCATTTGTCTGGTGCATTGTAGTATGCAATTCAAAGAATTTTATATTGTATTTCCAAAAGTCATGCGTCATTGTTTGCATATTGACTGTAGTTTGTTCAAATATCAAAGAATCTTGGATGGGTTGCGCCTGGTAAAGATCCCCACAGAATATCATGTCATTGTCCCCAAAGTATTTGGTGTGAACATGTTTTACGTTTCTCAGTCGATTGTCAATGGAATATAATAAGCGACTTCCAATCAAAGATGCCTCATCTATGAAGAAAAGTTACAGTTTGTCATAAAGCTTAGACAAGGTATCTAACGTTTCCTTGCTGAGTGGAAGAAAACGTGACTTGTTAAAAGGCATTAAAAATGTAGAGTGGATTGTTGTTCCACCTGCATTAATAACAGTTTTTCCTGTATATGCAACTATTAGTCCCTTTGGTTTCATAGGGTCAGTGGAATTGTTTGAATCATAGATTCGTATAAGCATTTGGAATAGTGCTTTTGTTGTGAATGTATTGCATGTTCTTGCCCCGCCTGTAAGGAACAAGTGTATATGAGTGTGCATGTTTAAGAATTTTTTAATTGCAATGTACTTTAGGATTTCTTGTTGTTCTCGATTCAACAGTCGCCTAACTCGGTAGTATTCATTATTTTCAATAAAGAAAGGATGTTTTGTGACTTGAAATCCAATATTGATACATTTTTCAATGGCGATTGCTCGAGGACAAGGCAAATATTCTTGCAAGTCATATGACTCACATAGAGTTCTATTTGTTTTATGGTTTTTATAATGTCTCATCAACATTGTCAAGGTTTTCTAGTTCATGAACTGCACTTTCTAAATCACCCCGTGTTGGATTGACATTGTATGTAAATCTAGATTCATTGGTTTGTATTGTAGTCTCATAAGAAATATATGCATCTTCCCATGTAGGGAAGTTATGTTTTAATGTGTTTTCATTTTGATCAAATGGAACGTACAACAATAGTTTTTCTCTACAATAGTTTTCATAGTCGATGTGTTTGTTGTATTTGACAAAGTGTATTACATTTGTTTTTATTTTTATTTTTGATATGGGTGTATCATTTTGTTTTGCAATGTGATACAAACGCTGCAAGGAAGATATTCTTAATAGGATATGAACGTTCGAGGTAATAATCGATAATAGAGCGACATATCACATCCTCTGAATTATCAGGCTCTTGTTCTAGCAAAGATGGTGGTTTAAGCATGAATGTGCGTTTGTCAAGTGGAGATGTGTTTATGAAGACACATTTCCTTGAACTATAGTTCAGAGGTAGGGAAAGTGCAATGTGGATTGATTGTTCAGAAGACATTTGTTGAAGATTAAGTAATGTATTTCCAAGTGTATGTATCATTTGCATAACATCAATATGACTTTTTTCATGTTCTCTATTTATTCTTCTGAATGCACTTGTCATAAATTTGTCAACCTTTGTCATGTATGAGGTACAATATGATGTTGCAACATATGCATTGAGGACACAATGTGCTTCTGTATTTGCATTCCACATAATTGTCATTTCCTTGGAGAAAATGTTGTTCCAAATATGTCAAAGTTCTCTTTTAAGAAAAACTATTGGTTGTTTAAGTGTAGATTGTATCACTTGGATGTACTCATCTTTTGTTAGATTTAGTTCTGCCAAGAAGTCTTCGAAGATCATTAAGTCATTGAAGTCTTGTCATTCTAGAAATTCTAACAAATATTTAGATTTCTCAATGAGAACATTGTCCTCTAAACTAATTGGTTCTATGATTCTTATTGTTCTCATTGGCGACACAGGGAAGTTGTATCTGCAATGCGATTTTTTTCATTTTTTACAGCTTCTTGTATGATAATGTCTGTGAACCTTGGAAAGTTTTGGATCCAAATGATCTGTGTTGCATGTTATGTATTTTTCCATAAATTGCTCGATTTGTGAGTTGTTTTCATTTCCATAGACCGGTGCACCCTCTATCCATATCAGTGTGTGGTCATGCTCACTCCCTCTATTCTACAACTCAGTCACAAAATAGTAGTCCGATATTTTTCTGAAGAACGTTTCATCATGACATATCAATTGCCTCAAAGCATTTATTTTATGTCTATAGTAACGAGTACATGTCACTGGGTCTTTTCTTCTGAGGAGTCGATGCCATCATTTTCCAATGTATTAATTTGTTTTTTTCCTTTTCCTGTTCCTATACAATGTAGAAACCGTAGCCACCAATAGATCCCAGTGATGTTCTACACTTGTAAATGTGATGAAAAAACTTGGGGGTCCCAATTGTCGGATCATTGAAAATATAGTTTTCTTGTTTTGTTGCAAGTAGTCAGGAGAGATGCGAATGTTTTTGAAATCTATGCATCTAATGTATTTTGTAAATGTTTTTGAAATCTAGGTTTGATTTGTACTTGACATCTCTGGCCAATAACTTTATTCCTTGTAGCTAGCCTTTTATTATTCGTACCCACATGCAAGAGAGCACTTACTCAATTATTATGCGCATTATTTTGAAAAACAAATTTGTTATGTGACATGAGAAGTCACCGCTTGAATGTAGCAATTCCATCGAACTATTTTTTGGTAGTTGAATCATTCTATGATGTCTCTGGTGAAAAACACACCACCAACAATAAGAGGGGGGGATGAATTAGTGTGTGGACTATTCTAACTTTTTCTTCTTTCAAGTTACCAATTAAAACATAATTGAACAGATTAATAACAATCAAATCATAATCACAATGGACACAGAGACACCAAATGTTTGTATAAGCTTTTGTATAATTGATATGAGTATAGTAATATGAACATATGTGAGAGAGGATTTTCTTTAGAACCAACTAATTGTTTAAGCACCAACTGAAGTAAGGAGAACCAACCCCTTGGAGAGCACCAACTCTCAGAGAAGACCCATCTTGCTGATAGAACCTAGTCTATCCAACTAGAGTTTATTCAACTCCAGTAGTAGCGGTCCATTATAGAATCAATTCTATCTTATGATCAGAGGTATATCATAAGACACTCATCACCGCATTTCATCTTCTCTCTGTAATTCACGCCTTCTTCACATTTTATTTCCTCTGATATCTTCTTTCAGTTTTCTTTCCTCTAATATATTCTTTCCATTTTCTTTCCTCTAATATATTCTTTCCATTTTCTTTCTTCTAACCTCTTCACATTTTCTTTTTGGAATCTTCTTCAACTTTTGATCTTATGTTCTAAACTGCAGAGACACATTCTTCTCACCACTTTTTCTCGTTTATATACTCTTCAAACTGGTATGAGATATAAAACATCATGTCCCTTTATTTGAACCATTGTACCTTTTCATTTAAAATGATAATCTAAACTTTAATTAATATCATTTTTCCTTTTTATTCTTTATTCATATTTTCATGATTTAACTCTCTTTTAATCATGATTGTGTATCGATTTATTTTTGTCATGAGTTGATAACTAACATGGATCCACTCATTAGATCATACTCATGTTTCTTTTGCATTCTCAATTCACCAACAGACCATATTCAATCATTTATCGATTCTCTGTATTGTTCTGGTGTAACTTTCTGTCGAATGAAATCTGTATGAGGTGCTCCCTTCAAACCAGTTTCATATGACCACAGGAACAAAACCACAGGCTTATTGATCTAAGCGACATATTATATTTTTCCTTTTAAATCTCTTACCATATGACCAATGGCAATATCCAAATGTTAAGCCAAACGAGCACTTGAGCGCATATTAGAATCAATGGTTACGATTTGATCTTCTGATGAGATGGATGGTTGACAGAATTTCGACACTTTTCCCTTCAGGTCTTTGTGACATCCAATCTTTCAAAAATCCCAAAAATGATATCGCCAAAGAGATCGGATGATTCTCATTATTTTGTGGAGTCAGATCAATGGTCAGTTTAAACCTTACACTCATCCTTTCACTACTAAATATGACGACCATGACTTAATCATGCGTTGAGATGGATGGCCACCATTTACTCCGGTTCTTCGGACTATTATGCTTACGCTATCCTTCCACTGTATTTTGATCAACGATTGATAATTCACCCAACATTAGATTGACGGTTGAAATCTCCTTCGGGTCTCCGGACTTTGGAGATTTCAAATCTCAACCTTCACACTCTCCAAGAACACTTTTATCCGTAGTCCACGGATTCCGACCACGTGTCCTCCTCGAATCAACGGTCCTCGTTCACTTCAGGACTTTAGCCTTCAGAATTTCGGGACTCTGTCCTTCGCGAGTTCAACCCTTTGACACTTCGCGACTTCGACCCTTCATCACTTTGGCCCTTCGCAGCTTCAACCTTCACGACTTTGGCCCTTCGGCACTTCATCCCTTCGCAACTTTGGCCTTCTCGACTTCAGAACTCTTGTTATTTGTTTGGTGGTGAAACTCCTGGAGTGATGTAATTGCTTATGTCACTTGATGATGTGTCACTAGTCGAGTAGCTATCACATGTCACTCTGATTCGTGATTTGCACGTACTTAATATGTCGATTTAGCTTGACACTTGTCGTTCTCTGACTGTGCCACGTGTCCTTGCTGACGTGGATTTCATGACGTAGATCTCCTGATATCTGATATACTCAGTGTCAGATCAATGGTCCATGATCTTCTATGATTCGATGGCCCATATCTCATCAGGACATCACGTTTCGCAAAGTTTTGCTACAAGTTTCCTCGAATCTCCTAACTTGTAAAACTCTGAAATGCTTCATATCAGATCAACGATTGAGATCTCTCCCTCTGATTGAAGGCTACGATGAAGTCACGACTTCACATTTTGTGAGTTCCTACAACTCTCACTTTTGACTTCTCCAACTCGCGAGTCAGTGAAATGTTGATCTCTCTCCATGTGTCTCTGGATCCAACGACCCAGATCATTTCGCAAATTCGCATTTCGCGACTTCATCTTTTCTTATGCTATCCTTCCACTTAGAATGATCTGACGACTTGACGAGAACTCAGGTTTGATCTAACGACTGATATTTCAATGGTCCTCAAGCCCACGGTCACTCATATGACCATCGTCCATTATATGAGACAATCAACACCGTCAATTTCCTTGATTGGATAGCTGTTGACACTTCTCACCTTTTTCCTGTGCAATGGTCAACTTCTTAACATTTCCATAGATCCCAACAATACTTCTGAAATGCGATTATTCATTCACTGACTCTTTCGAGCTTTGATCATAGGACCATTGTTGATCCTATCATGACAAAAAATAATCACGAATTTCTTATGTACCGTGTTTTCCCTTGTGAGATTTGATCTTCATACAATTCACTCCTCCTGTTTGCTTCTCCTCCTGAGCTTGCGCTTTCGATATATGCACATTGTTTGACATCTTCTGTTGAATGATATACTCGTTGACATCAATGACAATCTCATATGTGGTAATTCATCATTAACAACAAAGCATCACATCGACTGTTGACATCAATGACAATCTCATCTGTGGTAATTCATCATTAACAATAGATCATCACATCGACTGTTGACATCAATGACAATATATCCAACAATGTCCCTCTTTGTCATTAAAGGAAACACACTAACTTCATATAAAAAAACTCCCCCTGTGATGATGCTTTCTTCTTATGAAATTTTCCTTTTATGAAGTTTCTCTCCCCCTTCGACATCAATGGCAAAGGCTTTCTTCTCCTATAATCTTTTTGTATAAGTACTTCTCTGACCACTGGTAACTCCTCTAGCAATCAAACTTTTTTTGTCATAACTGAATGACTCCTTTTGTCATTAATTGCTATCTCCCCCTGAATAGGTGCCAACTGATGCATTATTTTCTTGAGAGATTTAGGTAGGAAGAAGGATTACTCCCAATTTTTTGCTTGAGATATTCAAATACATCTATGTTTTTAAGGGTTTTTGCTCCTGTGGTAAAGATCTGTATTTTACTGACCAGACTGAACTTGGGTAACTCTTTCTACAGACATGTTCTGTCTGTCATAGCTGAATGACTCCTCCTATCAATATGATTTTTCTCTGCTTCTAACTATTCTCCACCTTTGTTTCTGAAAGGGTAGCTCTTCCTGACAGGGTTTCTTCCCCTGTTGATTTACTAACTTCTTATCTCAGTTGATTGGGATTTTTGTGTTTCGAATGAGTAGTCTTCTTGATACGCATTTTTGTAGTGATCAAGTCTTTTCAAGAATTAATCTAATCACTTTCTTATTTTCTAACCAAAACTTCCCTTGAGATTTTACTGAATGTTCTCCCCCTTTGTGTCTAAAAGGGTAGCTTTTTCTGATAGGGTTTCTCCTCTTGTTATCTCTACAGGATGTCTTTCGTGTCTTTATTTTTGATTTGATACATCTTTTCTAACTTCAACCATAAGTCCTTGGTGGATGTGCATAGTCCTATGCTTGTCTTGACTGTATCTAGTAATCCATTGAGAAGAATCTTCAATGCCACTTCATTATTCTTCCTTGCTCTTCTTTGGACTGTAATCTTGGATAGATTCTTTGATGTAGTTAAGTCCCAGGGCTTGCTTACTAGTGAATTCCAAACTTCAGATCCTTTTGACTTCAAATATTGTTTCAGATTTTTTTTTCCATGAGGAATAATCTGTTCCATCGAATAAGAGAGCTTCAATTGCAGATATAACCATCTGTCCACCCATTTCTTCAAGATCTACCTTCCAGTGTTTAAACTATGTTTGAAGGAACCTCTCTTTGATACCAATTGAAGAACACACCACCAACACTAAGAGGGGGAGGTGAATTAGTGTGTTGACTATTCGAAATTTTTCTTCTTTTAAGTTACCAATTAAAACATAATTGAACAGATTAATAACAATCAAATCATAATCACAATGGACATAGAGACACCAGATGTTTGTATAAGCTTTTGTATAATTGATATGAACATAGTAATATGAATATATGTGAGAGAGTATTTTCTTTAGCACCATCTAATTGTTTCAGCACCAACTAAAGTAAGGAGCACCAACCCCTCGGAGAACACCAAATCTTAGGCAAGACCTAGCTTGCCACAAGACACAACTTTCTGATAGAACCCAGTCTATCCAACTAGAGTTTATTCAACTCCAGTAGTAGTGATACATTATAGAATCAATTATATATTATGATCAGAGGTATATCATAAGACACTCATCACCGCATTTCATCTTCTCTCTGTAATTCATGCTTTCTTCACATTTTCTTTCCTCTGATATATTCTTTCCATTTTCTTTCCTCTAATATATTCTTTCCATTTTCTTTCCTCTAATCTCTTCACTTTTTCTTTTTGGAATCTTCTTCGGCTTTTGATCTTCTCTTCTGAACTGCATAGACAGATTCTTCTCACCACTTTTTCTCGTTTATATACTCTTCAAATTGGTGTGAGATATAAAACATCGTGTCCCTTTATTTGAACCATTGTACCTTTTCATTTAAAATGATAATCTAAACTTTAATTAATATCATTTTTCCTTTTTATTCTTTATTCATATTTTCATGATTTAATTATATTTTAATCATGACTGTGTATCGGTTTATTTTTGTCATGAGTTTATCACTGACATGGATCGACTCATTAGATCGTACTCATGTTTCTGATGCATTCTCGGTTCACCAACAGACCATATTCAATCATTTATCAATTCTCTGTATTGCTCTGGTGTAACTTTCTGTCGAATGAAATTTGTATGAGGCGCTCCCTTCAAACCAATTTCATATGATCATAGGCACAAAACCACAGGCTTATTAATCTAAGCGAAGTATTATATTCTTCCTTTTAAATCTCTTACCATATGACCAATGGCAGTATCTAAACGTTAATCCAAATGAGCACTTGAGCGCATATCAAAATCAATGGTTACGATTCGATATTTTGATGAGATGGACGACTGACAGAATTTGAGCACTTTGCCCTTCGGGTCTTCATGACATCCAATATTTCAAAACTCCCTAAAACGATATCGTCGAAGAGATCGGACGGTTCTCATTATTTCGCGGAGTCAGATCAATGGTTAGTTTAAACCTTACACTCATCCTTTCACTGCTAAATCTGATGGCCATGACTTAATCATGTGTTGAGATGGATGGCCACCATTTACTCCGGTTCTTCGGACTATTATGCTTATGTTATCCTTTCATGTTATTTTGATAAATGGTTAATAATTCACTCGACATTAGATTGATGATCGAAATCTCCTTCGGGTCTTTGGACTTTGGAGATTTCAAATCTCAACCTTCATGCTCTCCGAGAATGCTTTTAGCCGGAGTCCACAGATTCCTGCCACGTGTCCTCCTCGAATCAACGGTCCTCATTCATTTCAGAACTTCGACCTTTCAGAGTTTGGGACTCTGTCCTTTGCCACTTCGACCCTTCGGCACTTCACGACTTCGGCCCTTTGCAACTTCGACCTTCGCTACTTCGGCCCTTCGCAACTTCGGCCTTTGCGACTTCAGAACTCTTGTCATTTATTTGGTGGTGAAATCCCTGAAGTAAAACTCCTGGAGTGAAGTAACTACTTTTGTCACTTGATGATGTGTCACTAGTCGAGTAGCTACCATGTGTCACTCAGATTCGTGATTTGCACATACCTGATATGTCGATTCAGCTTGACACTTGTCATTCTCTTACTGTGCCACATGTCCTTGCTGATGTAGTATTGCTGACGTGGATCTGTCGACGTAGATCTCCTAATATCCGAAATACTCTGTGTCAGATAAACGGTCCATGATCCTCTGTGATATGACAACCCAGATCTCGTTGGGACATCACGTTTCGTGAAGTTGTGGTTCAAGTTTCCTCGAATATCCCAACTCGTGAAACTCCGAAATGCTTCATATCATATCAATGGTTGAGATCTCTCCCTCTGATCGATGACTGCAATCAAATTGTGACTTCGCATTTCGCGAGTTCCTACAACTCTCACTTTTGACTCCTAGTGAAATTTTGATCTCTCACCACGTGTCCTCTAGATCCAACGACCCAGATCATTTCGCAAATTCGCATTTCGAAACTTCGTCTTTTCTTATTCTATCCTTCCACTTAGAATGATCTGACGGCTTGATGAGAACTCGAGTTTGATCCCATGGTTGATATTGCAATGGTCCTCAAGCCCATGGTCACTCATATGATTGTCATCCATTACATGAGACAATCAACACCGTCAATTTCCTTGATCGGACAACTATTGACACTTCTAACCTTTTTTCTATGCAATGGTCAAATTCTCAATATTTCAACAGATCCTGACGATACTTCTACAATGAACTTCTTCATTCACTGACTCTCCTGAGCTTTGATCATAGGACCATTGTTGATCCTATTGTGATCAACAATAATCATGAATTGTTTATGTACTACGTTTTCCCTTCTGAGCTTTGATCTTCATATTGTTCGCTCCTCCTGTTCTCTCCTCCTCCTGAGCTTTCTCTTTCAATCTCTGCACACTATTTTCCATCTTCTATTGACTGATATACTTGTTGACATCAATGACAATCTCATTTATGGTAATTCATCATTAACAACATATCATCACATCGACTGTTGACATCAATGACAATATATCCAACAACTGGAACATGGATCTCCATAGAACAATGCTGGGAAGTTCATTTCCTCAACAAATTTGTCCTTGAATATTCAGTGGGCATTGCCCTTCAACAGGTGCAATTTCGACAATATTGTCTTGCAAGTCATGAATGTGTTGTGAGTCAGTGAATCCATGTATCAATGTTTCAACAGGTCTTTCATTCTCTGATTCATCACTTGTATCAAATTCACTAGTATTGTCAAAAGTTTGTGAAAAGTTGTCATTTCCTTGTTCAAGAACATTGTTCCAGTTATCATTTATAAAAATGTTGTGTGCTTTGTAGAGAGCCCTGGAACATAATTCTTTTAATGCTTTCATGACAATGTGCACACACACTTTACCTATCTGGTATGCATTCTTGTATTGCAAATTTCTTTTGAGAGCTACAACAATTGTCATTGTCTCTCTAATGAATTGTGGAAGGGATTTTTGCACAACATCTAGTTGGACATGGACACTAATAATTGATCTCGTTAAGCCCATTTGGGGTCGTTTATAGCCCAGGGTCTGATTTGTGCAAATGAAATTCATAGAGACATGAGTCTCTCTTCAAGTTATGTAAGTGTACTTACATCTGGTAGTGGTGTGTTACATCTTATTTGGTCAGGTGTTCCAAAGTGTGGCAATTTTCCATTTTCAAGTGATCGTTTGCATGGAAAACAAATATTTCTACTGGAAAATGTTCTATCATTTAGTGTCAAGCCGAGGTATTCTTTTTGCAAGTCAGGGGTGAAAGTCTTAGTGTTTTTTGAGAAATTCAATTCCTAACAAATCGCACATGCAATGGAAGGAGTGTCTTTAATTTGTTTCATATAGATCTGTTTTGCATCTCTCTTTCCTAGACAAGGATGTGTAGTAAGTGTTTTTCGGTCTTCAATGCTAGTAGTGCATGGTGTTGGCTCTAGGCTATGATATGTGATTTCTCCCTCTCGGTCAGTATCATGACCACTGTGGGATATGTAGTTGCACATGTTTCTCTCACATATCTGTTTTTTCAACATGTGGTAGGTTAACTTATGGTTGCCACTTGAAACTAGTTTCACTTGTTATCAAACCATGTTGAAGGTGGAATCGACATTTGTTATGAACATTGCCTCCTCACTATTGGATCATGTTGTCATTGATGCCAATGGTTTGATTGATTGATGTCAAGTGATTGATTGATGTCAAAGGATTGATTGATTGATGATTGATGTAATGTAATATGTATTGTCCTTGATGAGAATGCATAGATGAAGATGGATCAATGAGTTTCCATTGATATAATGAAGATAGATCAATGGGTTGTCATTGATACATGATGAAGATGGATAGATTTGGTTTCATTAGTATATGATGCATTGTTGAAAAATGTATAGATGACTCATTATTGTCTTATCATGGTTGATAAAGTGCACAAATGGATGAACTCCAAAGTGGTCCCCTTATGGTGAAAGTCCTCATGGGAAGACACTTTGTGGATTGAGTTATCCTATAAGAATGGTTGGAGGACCCATGCTTGTATGTGGAATAATGAGATGAAGATCAATGAAGTTGTTTGTGAAACTATCCTAGATGAATAGTTCTTGTCATGCCATTTCTGGTGGTATGTGGAATGCCACATAACTCCTCATGGTTTGAGAGTTATGGCCTTACAAAGTTGGAGGACCCCCATATGAAGGCTTGAAGCCCCCAAGGTCAAAGAAGTCAAAGTGACCTAAAAGAAGAAATCATTATTTAAATGATAAAGTAAAGTGACAAA
>ML799331.1:348442-370346 GCA_009831015.1 Picea engelmannii
GCGGGCCTTCACTACAAGCCTTAACAAGCTTGAAGGAGATCCATAGACACACAAATGGATGATGAAGTTCCAATCCTTGATGAGGAAAACTATTCTACTTGGAGAATAGAGATGAGATTACATTTAAAGACAATGGGGGAAACAATTTGGAAGGCAGCCATTGGTGGATCAGTTCCTTTTAAGAACAAGTCAAAATTTGCAGCTCAAAGAGAAGGAAAGAAGAATGATGCATTGGTTCTCAGGACCATTCTTAGTGGACTCTCAAGCCCTATCAAAGAAAGCATGGAACAATGCACTTCCACCAAGGATCTATGGCTAAAGCTAGAGGAGACATATCAAAGCAAGAAGGAGAAGAAAGACATTGAAGAAAACTCCATCAAGACACATGAAGGTAAAGAATCTCCAAAAATGCTTGGTTGCAGTATTTCTAAAAGTGATGATGTTGGAAAAAAGGAAGATCTTGAAGACATTTCAAATGAAGGCAAAGAATCATGTGATGTTGTTGACAAAAGGGAATATCTTGAACACATTTCAAATGAAGGTAAAGAATCTACACAAACCCTTGATTGCAATAATTCAAAATGTAATGATGTTGAATTTTTGTCTACAAGTGAAGAAGAAAATCTAGAAGTAGTTTGGATAAAATCAATTGTTTGTTATCCCATGGAAGAAGTAGAGGAAATACTATTGGAGCTTAAAGAGAAAGTTGAAAGAGGTCTATATGAATATAGCAATGACCACTATTATATAGACTATAGCTATCTTTCAAATAACACTAAAAATTTTCTCAAGAAGAGTCAAAGGTACATCTTGAAGTTAAAATAAATGCTCAAAGAACTAGAAGAAAGTAGTAAGACTCAATTAGAAGATAAGGAAGAAGAGGTCACAAGACTAAAGAATGAAAAATAAGATATGAAGGTAGATGATGAGATTAGCAAAAGTTTTGAAACTATTGTCCATCTCAAGACCCAAATTGAAGAAGCCAAAAGGGTAGAGGAACTATTGAAGGATCAAATAAATGAAAAGGAAGAGTCATGTCATAAGTTAGAAGCTGAAGTGGTTGACCTTAGAAAGAAGGTAGAGAAGTCAAGAAAATTCTTGAATAGCTCAAGAATATTAGATGAAATCTTGGAAAGTCAAAGATCACCATGTGATGAATCAGGACTTGGATACAAAGAAGAAGCTACACATGCTGAAGCAAGCACCTCAAAGAAGCATGAGGTAAGTCCATCAAATAAGGAAGACAATGTTACAAAGCAACCATCTACACAAGGCAAGGAAAATTTCAAAAGAACAAATCAAGAAGCTATCTTTGGGACACCAAAGCAAAGGTATGAAAGTATTTTTCATGGAAATTGTTATTCATGTAATGAATATGGTCACAAAGATTTTGAATGTAGATCTTATGAAAGGAGATATAATGGAAGATTCTATAACACCATAAGATGTTGGAGATGTGATCAAGTAGGACATATTGTTGTTCACTTTAACACCATGAGATGCTACAGTTGTAGTGGATTTGGACACAAATCTCAAGAGTGCTGGAACACAAGAATAAAGTCCATGATAAGGACTTCAAAAAGCATGGCTAGAAGAAGGAATGAAGTAAGGAAAGGAGACATATTTGAAAAGATGGATGCTCAGAGCTCAAGTTCTGAGGAGTAGGGACATCTACAGAAGCGGGTGAAGAAGACAGAGCAACTGGAACAGAATGAAAGATTGAAGGGAAGTTCAAAAGTGTCATCTACTGAGGCATACGCGGATGACAGTGGTATCAATCCCATACATACACAGGCTGAACTTGTATAGGTCTTGTACATACGCGATTTGTCTATGCATCTGGCCGCGTATATTTGGTGAAGACTAAGAAAAAGGGCTATGCACAAGGATTGGAGTTTGATGTGATGGTATAACTCTATGATGCAGGGTATGACATGGTTTATTGCAGGTTCTGACACTGTTTGTTGGAGGTTTTCATGAGTCTATATTGGATTATGTAAGGTGATGATGTAAAATAAAATCTTAGGTGCATGTCACTAACCCATGAGTATGGATTGAAGCAATTTTTGTTGAAGAACAATGTTGGTTATGACAGTGAAGTTATGACACCTTGGTTATGTGATATATCTTGATGATGTATTGAAAGCTTACTTGTTGGAAAGCTTGATGCATTCATTTAGCATATGGATGGTCTACACATTGGGGCATGTGGTTGGTGAGTTGATGAGGTGATCATGTTGTACATCATTGTTGATCTATAGTTGATGCATGATTGGTACTTTTCTAGTACATTGGTAGAGGCACCTACTAGCAGTTTGATTGACACATGTTTTATGGAGGATTTGGCATACATATATGGGATTCATCATTTTTTGGTATTGGTGCATGGTAATGTACATGTTTGGTACACTCATATATGGCATATGCTTGATGATACTACACCATTGGTACTACTTGATTAGCACAACAATTGGCATTTGTTTGAGATACATGATTGTGGCACTTGGTTCATGATAGAGACATATTATGAGTGATATGATAATTGTGTGGCATGTTGGTAGATGCACATGGTTGGCATATTGGTAGATGCACATGGTTGGCATATTGGTAGATGCACATGTTGGCATGTTGATAGAGGCATATGATTGATACATTCCATGGATGATATCTTTTGGCACATTGCATGATGTTGATGTACATAGGTGTTGTGCATGATGAGCACACATTTTGTACAGGATGTACTTGGTTGATATTTTCTCATGATTATTTATTCATTGTTGACATATCTTTTGCTTCATGATGCTTGGTATGGCATGAGTTTGATGCATGAACAGGTCCAAGGATCATTATATGGTAGCACTTTGTTCATCTTGAAGAGAATATAGGGGAGACATACCCATAGGGGGAGTCATTCTTCTTCCCATAATTCTAGGAGGAGATATTTATCAGATGCATACCTAGAAAAGAGCCCTATATTTGAAGAAAGAGCACAGAAGCATAATTCCATGGGGATCAATGGTCACAGGTGGAGTATGTTTGATGTATCTTGAACATTACATCAGAGTGATATCCCTTGTTCAAAAGTGGAGAGATTATTCAGAGGAAGATCAAAGGCACTCATATAGGGGGAGAAACCCCAAGGAAAGTTCAAGCAGGGGGAGTAGTTCGTCCTTTGCCATTGATGTCAAAGGGGGAGAGATAATCACATTGATGTGATTGATGACTATTGATTGGAAGAGATAGTCACATTTGGGAGAGATAGTCACATTGACTATTGATTTAGGGCATGCCTTATCTACATGTTGACATCAATAATTGGTAATTGGTGTTGACATCAATGTTGGTATTGCCATCAATGCCAAAGGGGGATATTGTTGGATCATGTTGTCATTGATGCCAATGGTTTGATTGATTGATGTCAAGTGATTGATTGATGTTAAAGGATTGATTGATTGATGATTGATGTAATGTAATATGTATTGTCCTTGATGATAATGCATATATGAAGATGGATCAATGAACTGTCATTGATATGATGAAGATATATCAATGGGTTGTCATTGATACATGATAAAGATGGATAGATTTGGTTTCATTGGTATATGATGCATTGTTGAAAAATATATAGATGACTCATTATTTTCTTATCATGGTTGATAAAGTGCACAAATGGATGAACTCCAAAGTGGTCCCCTTATGGTGAAAGCCCTCACAGGAAGACGCTTTGCGGATTGAGTTATCCTAGAAGAACGGTTGGAGGAACCATGCTTGTATGTGGAATAATGAGATGAAGATCACTGAAGTTGGTGGTGAAACTATCCTAGATGGATAGTTCTTGTCATGCCATTTCCGGTGGTATGTGGAATGCCACATAACTCCTCACAGTTTGAGAGTTATGGCCTTACGAAGTTGGAGGACCCCCATATGAAGGCTTGAAGCCCCCAAGGTCAAAGAAGTCAAAGTAACCTAAAAGAGAAAATCATTATTTAAATGATAAATTAAAGTGACAAAGTCAAGGTGGACTATTTAAATAATAAAGAGAAGTGACAAAATCAAGAAAGATTATTTAAATGATAAAGTAAGGTGACAAAATCAAGAAGGAATATTTAAATGATAAAGTATTGGAGACCTTTCTATTTATGGAAAGTGGTTAACCCTAAAATAAGGAAAATAGGTTAAGTGACCTAGAAATGGGTTAAGTGACCTAGAGGATGAAAGTATAAATAGGATAGCTATGGACTCTTGCAAAACATCCTTTTTGTGGATCAATGGAGAGCTTCTTGTGAGAATATCTTTTGGAGTATTGACGGAGAGCTTCTTGTGAGAGTATTTTTGGTGTGGATATCTTGAGCATGATTGAAGATCTATTTTTGGTGTGGTAGGTGTGTCCAACACTCACCATATCGATGGTGCAAACGATGATGATCTTTTTAATTGGACATGTGATGCTTGTGTTCAACAGAAAGTGTGAAAATGCGATCATGTTGTGCACGCACAATTTTTTTTTGGTTGTGATATGTGAGTTTGTGTTTCTTGGTCTAGCTCCCTTTCACCTCATGATGACCGATTGTAAAACTCAAAGGTATATAAATAAGTGTACCAATGTATTTATTTATTTCACGTATGACCTTTTTCAAGTTGTGATAAGTCAGTCTACGTTTTTTGTTTAAGCTCTGTATGATCTGATGACAATTGAGATGAGTTTCATCCTGATTAGACAGTATGCGATGCTTATGCAGATTCAATGTGGGTTGGGTTGCATGGAAAATGGATCTTGAAATGGAATTATTTATTATCAAAGGTTGATAATGGATGTGTGGTGTATCTGTTTTTGACAATATGATGTCAATTATTCGATCGTAGTTTGAATCAATATAGTAGGAATGGACAGTACCATCTGAAAGGGTTGACCAGACCTTAATATTTGCTTTGAATATGATATATATCCATTGTAAACAGAATGTGCCACCCTCTACATTTCCTTTCTCATATGACATTTCCATGTTTACAAGGTATTGTTGCCAACTTCCAACTATCGACATACTTTCTATGAGATATGGTAAAAGGTGTTGATGCAAGCAGTTAAATGCCTGTTGACTGCCACCTATAATTGCATTGAAAAAGGATTTCATAGTGTAAAGGCACAGTGAGTGCACATCAAACTCTGATGCTATCAAATAGAAAATTGCATTGAACAGACTATCTCCATAAGTAGACGTAATAGTTGTTGCTATGTGCAATCCATGGGAGTGCATATGATGCATAATTTATTTCCAATGCGATTGAAGGTCTTTGCAAGTGAGGGACAAGTAAATATCAGGTCCTCCAAGATTGCATATGGATAATTTTTTATAGATTAGTGGTTCATAATGACCACTTAGAGGATTGGCATCATGGAATAAGATGCAATATGAATCCCTTGATGCAGTTTTGTTGAATAATAGATATCTTATTTTTCTTGTTAATGACCAAATTCCAATTGATATATTCAACCGCTTGGCCAACCACCATATACAAAATATATCTCCCCAAATTCCCCTCTCATGTGCAGGTAGAGTTGTAGATGCAAACAACCACATCTTTGAAAAATACGTACTAACATCATGTATTCCATGCAATTGGCAAAGAAAATTAGATGCCAATTCGTATTGATATGACTCTAATGCCTCAACATTTCCATTTTCTAAACAAGCCAAGAAATGATCTATCAATCCATTGTGCAACTCGATCAAGGAATAACGGAAATGCAATAGAACTTGAAATTCATTGAAGAGACAATATCCCACAATATACGAGAATGCATCTAATCTAAAAATCCCATTGTTATGTAATACCCGGTCGATGTTGTCATGTACAATGGAGTCTGTATCTATTTGATAACATTCAACATCTATTACTTGCTTCATCCTTTAAGTTGTGATTTTCAAGATGTTTCTTAGCTATGTTTAGATAATATGCAAATAGAAAAAATGAAAAAGAAAACTATAAGTTCGGAACTACATACCAATTCTGCTATGTATCCTTCAACCTTCTTCGTTTCAAATTAAATGCTCTGTAGTTTCTATAGCATATGAAAAACAAACAAAGTTATAGTGAGTGTTGAACCATATAGAAGAGATAATTCAAATTACACAACACTATAAATTTACTCTGTACAAAGACTGAGTATTTAAGATATATAATTTTTGAACTTATTTTAGGTGTGCATCTTATAAGCGTTTTGGTCGCCATTGTATATAACTTTACATTCCTATTCATCATTTATTTACATCCCCACTCTTCATAAATCAACGCCAAATAGATCTAAAACGAATTGTTGATGTCTCCCACTCAAAAAACTCACATAGATGGTCTGTGGGATAAACAAAAGCTGAAGAACTAGGCATTATGAACTTTTACCACAGGAACAGAACCAACACATAGCACAACTTCTTAAGTTTTCAATTATCTTACAAGATGAAGAAGATATTTTAAGATGTTTCAATTATCTTACAAGATGAAGATATTCTAAAATTGGGCACTAGGAAACTCATTCTGAGATAGATCAGTGAACTATCCATTCAGGTTACAAAGAATCATTTCCACAAGATGAGGTCCATATTTGAAAACGATGATGGAAGATGCTTTGGAAGACCCAAAGTCCAGTATAAAAGAAACAACTATATATGGTTTTTCTTCAGAGAATAAAATATTTCCCTATCATAACCTGCAAAGAAGGGTTGGCAAGGTCCTCGTAGATGCTTTCTCTGCAATGAAAAATCTGAATTCTTTTGGCAAATCCCTTTGCATTTCCATTTTCCAAAGAGCTATGATATGATGTCCAAGACATGAATGTGGGAATATGTGATTGTAAGGGGACAACTTGAAAAATGCACTAAACGTATGGTTTCAGGAATAGAAAGATGAGGAGAACATCCCATTCCCTTTTTTATATGTCATTATGGTTGTGACAGAGGTGGGTTTTGTATTCAACATTGACCTGCAAAGGCGACAAGCTTTCTTGTTCAACATTTTGCTGGGATAGCAATAAATTCCTATTTCTTTGATCCCAATAGTCACATATAAGGATGTTCTGTAAGAGAATTTCCACTCAGGTATTATTTCTAGTTTTTTTTTACATTTATTTTGGTTTCCAGCACTTCCTAGTATTGAAAATTCTTACCTGCAAACTAAAAATAGTAAACAAGAAACAACAAATAGGAATGGAACCATGGTACTGAAACTTACTCGTGAATGGGGAACGACAGAAGCATAGTTCAAATTGCGGGTGCAAAATCTCAACTTTGCAAACTGCAACAACAGGTCCAATTTTGGATACAGGACACCAACCTTGCAAAGTTGAAGCAAACAAGGGCGCAGGATTTCAACACTGCAAAGTGCAACAGGTTGAACTATGGGTGCGGGACTTCAAGCTTGCAAAGTTGAAGCAAACAAGAGTAAGCAACAAACAACAAATGGGTGAGAAAGCACCAAGAGGTCCAACTGTAGCTACAAGACCTCAACTTTGCAAAGTTGAAGCAAACAACAATAAGCAACATCTAGTGAACCAACAAGCAAGCAACAACCAGTGAACCAATGATGTCGGTGGAGAACAATATTTCCCAAATTCATTGCAGACAAGATTATATCCAAAAATCGGAGGAAAATGTATTGTGACAAGATTGTTAAGTAAACATTTAAGGCTTCCATGCATGTTAAGTAAACATTTAAGGCTGTCAGGACTGTTAATTAAACATTTAAGGATGTCAGTATTGTTTAAGGGCCTCATGCTATGGAAACATTTAAGAAAGAATGCAATGTGTCGGGCATGTTTACATACTTAATAATAAAAATGCCTCTTTAAGTACTTAATAATAAAAATAATAATAATAGTTCAAACAATAGAGAGTATCCAAAAATTTCTAGTCAAAGGACAAACTAATATGAAGTCAATGAATTATCAATCGCTATAGTCCCTCTACGCCTTCGGCAGGGACTAATAATAAAACTGACTGTCGATGCTCAAAACTTTGGATATCCAAACATTTAAATAAAAATAAATAAATAAATTCAAAAAGACTGTACACGATCAAAACTTTGGATATGTTAACATTTAAAACATTGGGAATAACAAAGCTGGCAATAAGACTTCGAATCTGTTCTCCAATGAGATCATGACATATAAGAGTTTTTTTATTATATAAAAAAAATGTTTTTAGTTCTCTAGTTCGAACAATAGAGATTATGCAAAAATTTATAGTCAAAGGACAAACTAATATGAAGCCACCGAATTATCGATCCCTATAGTCCCTCTACGCCTTCGGCAGGGACTAATAATATATATCAACATGTTAATAATATATATCAAGAGAAGTTATTGATTTCAAATGATAATATCTATATGACTAATTAAGATCATCCAAATCCAATTAAGTCCATTAGACTTTAGTCATAACTTAGTTTAACATTAGCATTGTATTCAAATAAAAAAATATGATATTGCTTTGTTGTTAATCATTTAAATAAATAAATACAAATTAATTTTAAAAACTAAATACTAATGTTAAATTTTAGCAAATTAATTCTTTTTATTATTTATTATTCAAATAGAATAGGATTATTTTATCAAATCAAAAACTACAACCCATACAAAAAAATTGTTTGATATTAGAATTATAGAATATATTTAAAAATAATAATTTAATAATTGAAATTTATAAAAAATTAAACAACTATATAAAAATTTAATTTAATATTAATAAAATCAAACTCAATTGGACCAAGAAGCAAGCTATGGCACGGACTAATAAACCTAAACTACTATAGATATAAATCATTGTTATACTTAATTACCAACTTACCGCCAATCTTCTTACTTTATACGGACTCCATACACTAGCTTTAAAGCTTATAGACTCATGAAAGATAAACTCATGAAATATATAAACTCTTTCTTAATCGTAGAAATGCTTTTGGTCACCTAAGATAACCCACAGGTGTGAAGGGAGAGAATACAAATTGACTAGATTCTCTCAAACTTCTTTACGGAACGAGATCAATTTCTGATCACCTCAGATTGTGTAAATTCCGAAGGTGAGAGCATACTCTATCTCTCAAGACTTCACTAATCGATGATAGAAATGAGAGCAAGAGCCTTATTTTATAGCTCAAGAATCTAATAGTTGGTGACAATAAACTTATGAGTGTAGGTTAAAAGCATTCAATTATCAAGAATCTAGGACACCACTGATTGACTGACAAAACTTTAAAATGTTGACATAATCCAAGGACTAGATTCGAAGCATGTGAGACAATGCATGTTATCTCATCCCTTTAGTGGTCTAGGGGACACATGGAGACCCAAATATGACATACTACTAACAAACATACATTACGTAGTGGAGTATCACATTAACCATGGAATGAATAATATCGTCTTGTCATATCCTTACATAGTGGAGTATTATGCTACCCATGAAACAAAATCTTATTGGACAGATATATGGTACGAAAAATCTTTAAAGGAATATATACAATAGATATATGGGTGACAAAGTACAAAAGAAAGGCCCACGATGCTTCCATATCAATTATCATGCCTCCATCTGATTCTCTAAGTTGTGGAGCTCCTCCTCAGTCTAGGACACATTGTTGTCATACAGATCCTACGAATCTTCAATAAAATCATGCAATGGAAATAGATTGTTGTCGAAACACCAATCCACATCAGATCCTTTCATATATGGATGCCCACCTTTGTTGCAGAAGTTGATTTCAAACATGGATCTGATTTTTATATTATTGATCCGGATTTAGGAGCGGAATGAACTAATTAACAGACTGAATACAATAAACACAGAGATATGAATAACAACACATATATCCAGTGAACAATATCTTCTATTGAATAAATGAAATAGGTTGAAACTGTAAAACTGTAGAACTCAAACACTTGCTCGAATGGTGGTACCTATCTCTAAGAAGAGATGTGGCTAATACATGCATCCATATGAGCAGAATGAATTACAATGAGGCTCCAGAGGCCTTTTATATATTACTCATGAATGCCAAAACCCTAGACATCCAAAAACCTAACCCTAGGAGGTGAAATGCCAAAAGTCATGTGCCCCCCTATGGGTAAGTTGGTACCTCAACTTCCTGGGGTCATAAGTTTTGCATACGACCTCTATTTTAGGCGCGTGATAGCCCGTTGGAAAGGTATTTAAGAGAAATACACATTACACCATCAAACTCTAACTCTGTCTACAATTTGACTATGGCGAGCCAAAAAAACATTGTTTAGGGCTCCAAAATGACCCTGGAAGTACAACAAGATGTGTTGACATGAAAACATACAAAATAAGCTAGTTGGATTAGGTGGGAGGCCACCAATATCCACTTGGAAGATGTGTAGGGATTCAAACAACCCCAGAAGTGTAGAACCCTCAATTACAAATAAGTACAAAAGAACGTGTTGAACTAAAAACGGACAAGAGGATCGAGTTGGAATAGGTGGGTGGCCACCAATATCCAGCTGGATCAATCCTCCCCCCTTACGAATCAATGGTCTCCATTGCGTTGAGTTCCCCCATTAGGTGAGGAAACTTCTACTGGATTTGGCCCTGAGTGACCCACTTGCCTTAGTCTAGGAGATGCCTTGCCTTGAAAACCAGATAAAGTTGGATCCTATGTTGATGAGTGCCCTTGACTTGTGTGTCCACTATCTGATCAATGGATGTTTGTTCCATGCAGTCAGGGTTGAGATCTGTTGGTGTTAGTTTTTTTGCGATCTCTTAGGTGTCCAATAATGGTGGAAAATATGGCTGAAGGAGGTCCACATTGAACACTGAGTGCAGGCCAAGGAAGGGTGGAGTGTTGAGCTCAAAATCATTGCTACCCACAACCTTGGTGATAGTGCAAGGCCCATAGAGAAGTGGGCGAAGCTTCTGATGGGGCCCTGTGAGACGCTCCTTCTGCAAATGTAACCAGACTTTGTCTCTAACCTAAAACTAGTGTGGTACCCTGTGTTGATCATGGTGCTGCTTGTACTTCGCATTGTATTTATGAAAAATCTCCTAGACTTATTGGCAGATGCGTTGAATCCGCTCAATGAATCTGGTGTCTTTGTCAGTCTCAGACTGAACATGGAAAGAATTTTTCTATGTGGTGGCAAGAGGTAGTGCAACATCAATGGGACCCAAGGGTTGGAATCCCAGCCTCACCTGAAATGGGCTATTGTTGGTGGAGCTATGGAGAGCCATGTTGTAACTATGTTGAACATAGGGGAGACTCTCATCCCATGTACGTGGATTCTTAGAGTTGTACATGTGCAGGATGTGCACAATAATCTGATCGACGACCTATGTTTGTTCATCTGTTTGTGGTTGGAAAGCAGTGGATTTAGTGAGCTTGGTGTCCAACAATGACCAGAGACTCAACCAAAATGTGTTGAGGAACCTAATGTTTCGTTCGGAGATGATGGTCAGTGGTATCCCAAAATGGACCCACACTCGTTCGAAGAAGAGCTTGATAGTATCGAAAGCTGTGATATTCTCCTTACGGACTATGAAGATGGCCATCTTAAAAAACTGATCAACGACCAAAAATTCGCAGTCATTGCCTTGCTTGGTGGACAAAAGGCCAGACATGTAATCCATTGAGATGGATTCCCAAGGCTTCTTGGGAGTAGGAAGAGGGGTATATAAGCTTTTCTTTTTGATGGTTGGCTTACCAATGGCACATGAAGTGAAATATCTGATATACTTGCTGGCGTCCTGTTGAATTTTTGGCCAATAAACATGTGTCTAAAGAACGACCACAGTTTTCTCCATGCCAAAATGTCTTTCCATCCAACTGTAGTGGGATTCCCAAATTAGATTTGCATGCTCTCTTGTAGGAACATATAGATGGCCTAGATGACATAATATTTCATCCTAAATGTGAAAATCGGTGATGGTCATGCCTGTACCCAAGAGCTGATAGGTGGTGGTGAAGTTCAGATCTTGCTGATAAAGTTAGGGCCACTTAGATGCCTCATGTTCACAGGAATGGAGAACAGTGGTGAGTACAGCCACGAGAGATCGATTGAGGCAGTCAGTGACACGATTTGATATATGTGTCTTATACTTGATGTTGAGATGGAACTGTTACAGGTAGGTGGACCACTTCTGATGGCGGTCGTTCTACAATTTCCTCTGTGTCTGTATGAACTGGAGAGGCTTGTGATTAGTGTGGATGATCTCTCCTTTCCCATAATGTAATGTTTCCATTGACGACAAGATTGTACAATGGAATACATTTCCTTTTCATTGGTGGGGTATTTCCAGACAATATCTTAGAGTGTCTTACTATGGTATGTTATCGGATGACTGTGTTGAGTGAGAACTGTGCCTACAACATAGTTAGATGCATCAGTCTCAATCTTGAAGGGTTGTTGCATATCAGGAAAGGAGAGTACTAAAGCTTAGAACAAGTGATGCTTCATATCATTGAACACTCATTGTTGTTACTTCCCCCACATGAACTTTTCTCTATCACCACCCTTGGTCACCTAGTTGAGGGCCCATGCAATATGGGAGATTCCCAACACGAATCGTCGGTAGAAGTTGGCCAGTCCCAAGAAGATATGAAGCTCGGTTAGTGTGGTCAGGGTGGGACAATCATGGATGACTTGGATATTAACTGGATCAACATGTACCCCATGCTCATCAACAATGTAGCCCAAGCATTGCACCCTATCCATGCTAAAAGAGAATTTTTCCAAGTTGGCATATAGCTTGTATTGCCGCAGAGTGCTCAAAACCTGTTGAATATGCTTCATGTACTCCTCCCAAGTTCTGTTGAAGATGAGGATGTCAACCAAATATACCACCACAAAAGAGTTGGTGAAGGGTCTCAATACATCATCCATCAACCTCATGAAAGTGGTTGGTGCATTTGTTAAGCCAAAGGACATGACCAACCATTCGAAGAGACCTTCTTTAGATTTGAAGGTTGTCTTCCATACATCAGTTGGTTCGATGGGAACCTAGTGGTAGCCATACTTTAGGTCAATCTTGCTGAAGAACTTTTCCCCCTTGAGTTGGTCAAGAAGGTCATCAATCATGGGAATTGGATATCGGTTTCTGATGGTGATTTTTTTTAAGGCTCTATAGTTAATGCATAGTCTCCAAGTCTCGTCCTTCTTCTGCACCAATACAATCGAGCTTCCACAAGGGGAGGATTTGGGTCTGATGTGCCCCTTTTGAAGAAGTTCTTGGATCTAATGCTTGATTTCGTCAGTTTCCATCAGTGAACGATGATAGACTGGTCCATTAGGTATAGGTGCACCGAGGGTCACATCAATTGGATGCTTGACTTGGCAGTGCGTTGGTACCCCGGTGGGTGAGGAGAAGACGTCTCTGTATTATTCCACGATCCCGTCCACTTGCTTCTTCTTAAAAGAGAGGTTCTGTGTAGTGGCCATGGATGTGGCAAAGACCTTCTGCTTACTGTGAGCCTGGATCATAAATAAGATGAACTTTTCAGTCTGTTAAATGACCTTACTACATTTCTTAGTAGAGATTAAAGAAATAGTGGTATGCGGGGCTACCTTTGGTATCCTGTACAATTGTCTACCCAAAGTAATAATAACGCTACAGGGTCTAGACTCATACAAAACACGATGCTTCCACAAATATGGTTGTCCTAAAATAACATCACAAACTTCAAGGGGAGCAATATCACACAGTACCTCATCTTTGAAAGGCTTGATGTCATAGGGCAGACAACATTGTTGGTTGACACGAAGATATCTTCCTTAGAGAAGCCAACCAATAGTGTAGGGTTGCGGGTGTGGTATTGTTGGTAGGTCGAGTTGCTTGACGACCTCTTCTAAAATTAGGTTCTTCTAACTGCCGCTATCGAAAATGAAATGAAGTGGAGCCCCCTTTAGCCATATCTATGAGTGAAAGAGGCATTCCCCTTCCTCTGGTTCTTCGGGTTTGCTTGGCTGAAATTTGGTGGTAGCAACAATGGCATTGGGATCAACATCGATAATCTGCTTCCCTCCTTCAAGATTTTATTCAAAATCAGAATCAACCTTTGAATCGGAAGCCTTCAGCTCGAGTACGAGTGACTGCTTCAAGCAACATTCTTTAGTGTTGTGCCAAGGGATTTTATGGTAGTCACACCATTTTCCCATGTCCTTCTTCATCTTCTCATTACCCTTCTTGTGTTGTGTCTTCGATTGGTTTTCATGAGAGTGGACATCTTTCCTTTGTCCCTTGTTGTGTGTGTTGGGGCCACTTTTTCCTTGCTTCAGTTGTGACGAGTTTGCAGATCCAAACTCTTGCCTCTTTTGCTTAAATTTCTGCTCGATGTTGACATCGTATCTATAAATCATACCCAATGAGGTGGTGTCCAGAAACTCAATTCATGTTTGAATGTATCTATGCAAACAACTGCAGTATTTGAGCACCAGATGTCGCTCAGAGTCTTTGATACACAATTTGGTGCGCACGACATGGAAAATATTTTTGAAATCTGGTACTGTCTGGTCCCTTTCTTAACACATGGTGGTCCATCTGATGTACTGGTTCTCATAGTTTCCAACAGGGTAGTATTGTTCTTTAATGGCATCTCAAAAGGAATCCCATATAGGGGCAACCACAAATATTGTAGATTCCTCTATGGCCCTTTTCTCAGAGTAAGTATCCCTCCAGTCCTTAACATGGGGGACGACATTGAGGAGTGCAAAAGTAATCTTTTCCCTGTCGGAAAAATTGTGGACCGAAAAATACCCTTCGAGTAGATTCAACCATTTATCTATAGCATCCACATCTATCAGTCCTTCAAATAATGGAATATAAAAATTTACATGTACCTTGAAGGGGGTTGCATGGACGCTTGATGAAGATGCTTCTCCTATGGGCAGTCATCGAAGGATATGTGAAAAGTTGTCCATCATTTCATTCCTTTTTCGCTCGAGGGATTCCTCAAGCAACATTTTGATAGGATCTCCTGCTCCATCATCTTTATTTTCGTCCCCCATGGGTTGTTGTTAGGCTCGACGTGACCGATCTTGCAACGAATTGATTGGTTTGAGTCCCAACTTCTTGTACCCAGATCTTGTCAGGGACATGCACAAAGAAAAATAAATGAAGATCAGACTGCTCTGATACCACTGATCAAAATTTAGGAGCGGAATAAACTAATTAACAGACATAATACAATAAACACAAAGATATGAAGAACAACACAAATATACAGTGAACAATATCTTCTATTGAATAAATGAAATAGGTTGAAACTGTAAAACTGCAAAACTGAAACACTTGCTTGAATGGTGGTAGTTATCTCTAAGAAGAAATGTGGCTGCTAAGTGCATTCATCTGAGTAAAATGAATTACAATGAGGCTCCAGAGGCCTTTTTGATATTACTCATGAATTTCAAAACCCTAGACATCCAAAAACCTAGCCCTAGGAGGTGAAACGCCAAAATTCATGTGGGCCCCTATGGGTAAGTTGGTACCTCAACATCCTGGGGTCGTAACGTTTGCATACGCCCTCTGTTCTAGGCACGTGATAGCCCATTAGAAAGGTATTTCAGAGAACTACACATTACGCTGTCAATCTCTGACTTTGTCTATAGTTTGATTGTGGCGAGCCAAAAAATCACTGTTTAGGGATCCAAAAGGGCCCTGGAAGTACACCAAGATGTGTTGACATGAAAACATACAAAATAAGCTAGATGGATTAGGTGGGAGGCCACTAGTATCCACCTGAAAGATGTGTAGGGCTTCAAACAACCCCAAAAGTGTAGAACCCAAAATTACAAAGAAGTACAAAAGAACATGTTGAGCTAAAAATGAACAAAAGGATCTAGTTGGAATAGGTGGGTGGCCACCAATATCCACCTGGATCAATTATATTCAACTTCTTGGTCAATGAAACCTAAGAACTTACCATCATTTTTAACAAATTTAACAACAAATTCAGAATGTGATGGTCTAAGTTCCTCTATCTTTGTGCCTATAGCTTTCAAGAAAAAATTAAACCAAAGGTATTTTTTAGAAGCTTCTTTCATATCAACTTGGAGGTGCACAGTGAAATCTACTTTCCGCTAGGTCTGATATTTCCTTGGGAAGAATTTATCCAATAATAATTTTGTCCATCCTATCCATATATGTTAAACAAGATTTATGGCATCTACACATATCACAATCTTACCTTTTTCTTTGGAAAATAAAGTGAGCGTCATTTCATTTCATTGTTGAAGAAGAATGTACGTAGAAAATCCAAGTGGAATCCCTAATTTCTGTAGGGGAGAACCTGATGAATGATTATGGTTGGTTTTTTCCATCCATAAATGAGAGATATGAAACAAGTGATTGATTAATTCATCATCACATGCATATTTCTGGGAGGGTGGTAGGAATATTGTTGCATTATTGGATAAGAACATAGGACTCCCATGATAAATAATGGATTCCTATGTTACAGTAACATAGGCCATATTTACCATATTCAATCCAACTAGCGACCCTTCCTCTATTTATTATTTCTTCAACTTAATTAAGACAAAAATAAGAAGTTCTAGCCCATTTCTCTAAAATCATGATTTTCAATGGCCATTCTTTTATTTCTTCAATAAGAACCTTATCCATGTGCATGTCAATAGCTTCTATTGTGAGAGTGAGAGCTAGTTGTTGTTGTTGTTGTTCTCCTATTACTAAGAGGATCTCAGTTCTTCTTGATCCACATTCTTCAATGGCCTTTTGTGCTTTCTTTAAGGATTCTTTTGCAAGCTCCTGGGGTGTTGATGGAGCTTTTCATCTACCGGATTCTCTAGCAGACATTATTTTCAAAACTAGTTGATTTGCTTCTCTAGTTAGCATGCGAACAAGTCAATTCAAGTATTCAACCTTATATTCAACATAAAAACCAAAATTTTCCAACCAAACATCCCACTTTTGTATTCTAGTATAGTTATTTGTTAATACTTTTTTAGATTTAAGCATGTATGGCAAGATTTTCAAATTTGTTCTAAACAAGAATTTAACATGCTTAAGATACAACTTGAAATGTTGAATCAATTTTTTGACAAGAAGTAATTCCTTATGGCTTGGTGCGTAATTAAGTTCCTGACACGTGTGAAGGATCTAAAGGCATACCCACAAATATCTTCCCTACCTTCAATTTTCTCTATTAATACTCCTCCCCATGCATGATTAGAAGCATCTATTTCAATAATATACAAACCTTGTTCAGAAGGGAGTGTCAAAGAAGGAAGTTTTTTTACTTTTTCTATAATCCTTTTGATTGTTTTAGTCATAGTAGTAGTCCATGGTGGTGGTGACTTCGTTAGCATGTGCTGCAATACAAAAATAGCCTCAAGGTACCCTTTATAAAATGGTTTGACATAGTTCAGACTTCCCAAAAATATCTGCAACTGGTTTGTTTTTTAGATAATGTATGGAAATTGATTAAAGTTCTTTAAAATGTGTTCTTCCATCAAGATCTATCCTTTACTAATCTTAAATCCAATAAATTCTATTTCTATTTTCCTAAATTCTGTTTTTGAGGCGGACAAAACTAACCCATGCTCGAAAACAATTTCATAGAATTTCTGCAAATGTTTCAAATGTTCCTAGAGATTTCTTGACCAGGCCAAAATATCATATATATATAGATGATCAACCATGAATACTCTCTTAATGGGTCTTCCATTCTATTTTGTAATTCCCAAGGGAATTTTTCAATCCAAATGGCATCACTTTCCATTGATAGTAGCCATGTGGAATCACAAAAGTTGTTTTGTGGTGATATTTTAGTATGATCCCTATTTGGTAGAAACCAAATTTGAGATCAAATTTACTTAAAATCGTTTTACCTTTTATTCTCTAAAGTAATGATGCCTTATTTGGCATAGGGTACCTAATAGGATTTAAAGCTTTGTTGAGAGAATTATAATTCACTACCAGTCTCATTTTTCCTCTCTTTTGTTCAGAGTGTTTATTCACATAAAACCCTCTACATGCCCATGCACTTTTTGAAGGTTCTATCAATCCTTTTTTCAGAAGGTCTTGAATTTCTTCTTGTAAATTCTCAATCTCAGAGGGGCACATATGAGCAGTAAATTCTTTGTGGAGATATTTTTGTCAAAGGATCGTGTGGGAGAGATATAAAATAGTTCTCTCTATTCCTGAAGGCAATAAGAGAATCAGAAGTGCAATATTTCATAAGTCTTACTTTTATAGGATTTAAGACTTCTTGATGGGACAAAGCAAAACAAGCAATTCTTTCCATTTTATTCAATTCTAATGCAGAGATAGGTGGTTGTACATATTTCCTTCTCTATGCATCTTTAGTTTTATGTGCACCTTCAATATACAAAGAAGTATTTATAACATGATCATTTATGTACATCTTCTTTACCTTCTATTTTGGATCCAAGGTAAAAGGAGATATTAGTTGCATGAAATTAACACCTAGATATAGTCATATCTAATACTATCCAATCCATGAAATTATTGTTTGAATGATTTATTATTTATTTGGAGAGGAAAATCTTTTGTTTCTCCAAATATTCGATAGATGAACCATCTATGGATATTCCACATTGAGAAGTCCAATGCCAATAATATTCAGGGATTGCTTTCCTTATTAAAAAAATTAATTGACAACCATAATCTAAGAAAGAGTCTAGTGGATAAGGAGCATGTTTAGTAGGACTAAACCATACTTTAATAAAGAACCTCATACCTATGCAAACCTGGAGCTCTAGGGGTGATTCAATTCTTTCTGGTTCTTGTTTGGTTGGTGTTTCTTCTTCTTGTATTTATATCTTCTTCTTGTATCCTATTCTAGAAGGTGTAATCTATTCTATTTCTAAAAGAATATTTAAATATTCTTCATCTAATGAGTTATAAGCTTCTATCTTGACAATTTTAATAATTCCTTTCAATTCTTTGATTTTGTCTATTCATGAATCCTAATCTTATTTTGAACTATTTTTCTCTTATTTGCATCAACAACATTGCCTCTTTGTCTTGCCTAAATTGTTGTTTGTATTTATGACTATCAATATGTTGTGTATAGAGCTCAATATGAGAGTAGTAATTAGAATTGGCCTTGTAAGAAAGATTTAGAAACTTCTTATGTTCTTTTATTACTGGAGGCCTAGCTAGTCTTTTGAGTAAAACATCTCTTTCTTGTTTGAGCTCTTGTCTGATCACATATTGCCAGATTTGTGTTTATTCAAGTGCTTTTTCAATTTATGCAAGTCTTGATTATAGATATTTAGTGGTCATCAAGCATAAATCATATTGAGGTTGGATATCTACCCCCCAATTTAGTGGATCGGGTGGAGTATTATACCCCGAGTCACTAAATTATGAATCAAAATTAGTCATGGAATCAATGCCAGAGAATTTTGAAGGGTCCATATAGAGGATTTATCCTTCTGAGCAGTTTGAAGGAGAACATAAACATAGATCCTACCATTATGGTTTGAGATCTTCTATAAATAAGGCTGGCAACCTCTGATTTTTCTTTTTGTGTGGACACTCATTTGCCCAATGCTCATACTTTTGTAAATTGTAGTAGACTACCTTTTTTGAAGGGGTTATGTGTTTCTTCAAATAGGAAATTTTTTGGCATTGCTTCAGCTGATACATCTTAGAATATTTATTGTATCATGAACACATCTAGATTTGAAAGTATGATACTTTCCCTTTTCTTTCTTCTTGCAATATCATATAGAGGAACGTTGTGCTCTATTAAATGGACCATATCCCCATTCAGGGATTTCTCGAATGTGTCAATCCCTAGACAAATCTTATAGTATGTATAAATCCCCTTATTAATCCCCTTATTGAATTATTGCATTTCTTATGTTATATTTGTGTGTAGGCTCTAAACCCCTTCATCACACCATTTCTTTATAATTGTACCCTTTGTCTCCTATATATATACCAAGGAGAGCTAGTCTTAGGATCATCTTATCTCATATCATATTATATTTTGAATTGGATATATTGTAAAAGGAGGTTTCCCCCTCGAAGTGGACTATAATCATTGACTTTTAATCATTTTTTAAGGTGTTGAATCATAACATTTGGTATCAGAGCTCATTGATCCTCAGATTTTTCTTCTCCAATCAAGTCATATTATAATTTTTGCTATAATTTTTTTTTTGGGATGATTCAGACCATGAAACTTGGATGTTGTTTAAAGGGTATATCAAGGTATATGTGATCAAAATTTCAGCTTTTGGTTCATCATAATTTCGGAGATATACCCTATGGAAGATAGGGTATCTAATTAGTCTCAAACATGTGTTTCGGGTAAAATCGTCACATTTTCTTCACAGAGGATCCAAATTTAGTGAGACTAGTTTGATTGGAAACAAAAAGTTCTATAGTATTTATGGTACAATTTTTAGAATCAGATATCAAATATTGTGTGTGTGGCACGCTGTACAAGTTCTCTCTCCTAGAAAGGCCAAAAATCAGCAAGGTGTGGGGAAGTTACCCTAACATCCACTTGGAACATTCAATTTTGTTCAGACTTGTGGAATTGAAGAGAGAACATATCAGAGTACTACAGGACAAAATTTCAAGCTTGTAAGGGCCAAAATTTTAGAATTACATCATAAGGAAGGCCAGCCAGGAGGAAAAACTCCAAATTAAGGGTTTGAAAGGTACATAACTTACTATCGGCATAACTTTTTATTGGAAGATTTGTTTCTAGTGATTCAAAATTTGTGATAAAGATAGAATAAAGGATTATTGTTATTATTATTATTCCATATGGGTCCCAAAAACATGACAACACCAATTAAACCTCCAGAATTCTCATCTATGACTTTAGAAGAAAATGAGGACATACATAACAAGCTGTCCAAATTAGAGGAACAACTTAATGAGTTGGGTGACAAGTCTAATAATTGGGTAAACTCACAAAGAAAAATTCAAGAAATGGAAATGAAGATTGGTGGAAATAAAGAAGAAATACAAAATTCCATGTCTTCCATGATCTTTCAAGCTCTAGATGAGAGACTCTCTAAAGGAGATATCAAAATGCAAGGAACTCATGAAAATGAAGGTAATATTCGTGTTGAACAAATTGTCGATAATAATCCATTTTTAACTAGTGAATGAAACTCTAATATTGGAGTTAATTATGGTGGAGGTCCTAAATTTAACTTTCCCAAGATTGAATTATATAAGTTTGATGGAACATAAGTCTTTACTTAGGTGAAACAGATGGAGCAATATTTTGAACTATATAATATTAAGGATGATAAGAAAAGGATTCACATAGCAACTTTGAACTTTGAGAAAACACCATATCAATGGTACCAATGGATAGTGAAAAGGTAGCCCTCTTTTTATCATTATACTTGGGGTTTATTTACAAAAGACTTAGAAGCACACTATGGGAAAGTGTGGGAATAAGACTACTTCATTCAATTGACAAGAATAAAAAACTTAGGTGATATTGAAGATTATAATTCAAAATTTCAAGTATTGGCCACAAGGATGGATGACATAAGTGATCAAAAATTGATGGAAGCTTACATGGGTGGATTAAAACAAGACATCAAACATGAGCTTTTCTCAAGACATCCTACAAATATTATGGAAGCCATGCAAGATCCTTGTCATATTCAAGCCAAAAATAAGGCTAGACACAAATCTACCACTAGAGCATACAACATAGATCATGTTGGGGGTCATAAGACAATTATACCTCAACCATCATTCAATTGACAAGAATAAAAAACTTAGGTGATATTGAAGATTATAATTCAAAATTTCAAGTATTGGCCACAAGGATGGATGACATAAGTGATCAAAAATTGATGGAAGCTTACATGGGTGGATTAAAACAAGACATCAAACATGAGCTTTTCTCAAGACATCCTACAAATATTATGGAA
>ML799331.1:370499-388084 GCA_009831015.1 Picea engelmannii
AAGATTATAATTCAAAATTTCAAGTATTGGCCACAAGGATGGATGACATAAGTGATCAAAAATTGATGGAAGCTTACATGGGTGGATTAAAACAAGACATCAAACATGAGCTTTTCTCAAGACATCCTACAAATATTATGGAATCCATGCAAGATCCTTGTCATATTCAAGCCAAAAATAAGGCTAGACACAAATCTACCACTAGAGCATACAACATAGATCATGTTGGGGGTCATAAGACAATTATACCTCAACCAACAAGGCTGACACCTCATCAAATGGAAGACAGAAGAGAAAATGGACTATGTTTCAATTTTGACAACAAGTACAGTAAGGGGAATAAATGCAATGAGAAGAAAGTATTCTGCATAGACAATGAAGAGGAATAAGACCAAGAATTGGAACCATCACAAGATCTACAGCTAGAAGAGACTACTCCAACAATATCTTGTCATGCATTGGTAGGCATCAGTACTCCACAAACCCTCAATATAGAAGGATATATCAAAAAGAAAAAGGTAACAATATTGATTGATTATGGTAGTACCAATAAATTCATCAATTACAAACTAGCAAAATATCTCAATTTTATATATCCAACACCAAAGTTCCAAGTAATGATTGCATATGGAGGTACCATAAATTGTTCTGGGAAGTGCCATAGGATTAAGCTCAATATGGGGGAGTATTAATTGGATAGGCTCATGATTGTCTTCCAAATGGGTGGTGATGATGTTGTACTAGGGGTCCAATGGTTAAAATCATTGGGAACAATGGCCTTTAATTTTCAAGATCTTTTCATGAGATTTTCCTCAGAAGGAAAGGAAATTGAGATTAGAGGTATCCAAGGGAAACCCTCTAAAGTGATAATCTCTAACAACATGACAAAATTACTCAAAAAGGGACACCATGGTGTAATTGCAGAATTGAGATCAATAGATTTCCAAACATATATATCCCTTGCTCCAATGGATATCCAAAAAGTTATTAACAATAATTCCAAGGTATTTGGAGAGATGCCTAAGGGTCTTCCACCTAATCAATATCATTCCCATGTTATTCATCCATGAAAAGGAAGTGTACATCCATTCTCCCATGTTTCTTGCTTAAAGAGTATAATCCATGACAAGATCCCAGTGCAAACTAGTTTATCATAGAGGAATGGAGAAAGGAAAATCATAGTAGAACCATAAACAATCCTTCAAATAAGAATTAAGAAGCTACAAAATCAAGCAATTATTGAGTACCTAGTCAAATGGAAGAACCAACCAATGGAAGAGCCGACATGGGAATATGATTTCTTCATGCATACACACCCGCGGTTGTCAAGTGTTGAGGACAACACTTGTTTAAGGGAAGGGGGGGAGGGCATGTTAAGCCCTAAACAAAGCCCCATACAAAGCCCATGTTATGTATAAAACCCTGTATTAAGCCCCTTATTGAATTATTACATTTCTTGTGTTAAATTTGTATGTGGATTTTGAACCCCTTCATCGTACCCTTTCATTATAATTGTACCCTTTGTCTCATATATATATATATATATATATATATATATATATATATATATATATATATCAAGGAGAGTTAGTCTTAGGATCATCTTATGACATCTCATATTGTATTATGAATTGGATATATTGTAAAATGAGGTTTCCCCCTCTAAGTGGAATGTAATCATTGACTTTTTATCATTTTTTAAGGCATTGGATCATGACATTCCCAATTTAATGGATTAGATGGAGTATTGTACCCCAAGTCACTAAATTTTGAATCAAAATTAGTCATGGAATCAATGGCAGAGAATTATGAAGAGTCAAGATAAATAATTTCTCCTTCTGGGCAATCTGAAGGAGAACAAAAACATAGATCCTACCATTGTGGTTTGATATATTATGTAAACAAGGCTAACAATCTGGGCTTTTTCTTTTTGTGTGGACAGTCATTTGCCCAATGCTCATGCTTTTGGAAATTGTAGCAGACTACCTTTTTTGAAGGGGTTATGTGTTTCTTCAAATATGGAACTTTGTGACATTTCTCAGGATGATAGATCTTAGAATATTTTTTTTTATCAGGAGCCCATCTAAATTTGAAAGTATGATACTTTCCCTTTTCTTTCTTCTTGCACTATCATTTAGAGGATCGATGTTCTCTGTTAAATGCACCATATCCCCATTCATGAATTTCTCCAAAATCGCTGCACAAATAAGGAATAAACATATTCTCAAAGCATTTAAAATCCTTGTTTACTCTTTTTTCCAAACAATGTTCTTAGAATATAACAATAATATTGCTTATGATATGATAAATGACCTAATCTTTGGCTCATGAATAATGAATCCAAATGGTCATAATCTATTCCAAGTCCAAATCCATAAAATTGATTGCTTAGAGATATTACGAGATTAGAGTCAATAGTAGGAGAGTTTAAAATCTCTTCCTTGGTTTCTATTAGCAACCATCTCCACCAATCCCATGCTATACATATGAAACAATAAGTGATAAGGATAGCTACATATCTGACAATCATTGTATCATCTGAGGCTCTTTTTGCAATAACCCAATTTCCAAGTAATTGGAAATAATCCTCCAATTCTTTTGGTTTTTGGCATCCTATGTTTATTACAAGATGGCTTGGCATTGATCTAACTACTTTGTTGAGCCCATTCATTCCAATGGATGAAATACTAGCACCTTTTACTTGATATGAATAAGGAATATCATTTTAGGCCATATGGATATCTCCATCATTGTCAGGTTCATTCTTGATAGACATAATTTGGAGATATGCTTCTTTATCTAGTTCTTTTAAAGCTTTAGGCCACTTTTTCATTACTAAAAACCTCACTTTGAAAATATTCTAAATCCATTTGAGTTTCATCTTGGGATGCATCAAAATCCTAAACTGGTCAAGGATCATTAACATCCAACATATCTAGGGATTTATTCCTTTTGTGTCCTTGATGAATTTTAGTAATTCCCCTTTTTGCAAAGTCTTCTTGATGAATTTCTTCTTCCCTTTTTAAGATATTTATGAATGTCATGGATTTTAAAAAATGTCTTATCCGACAGATCTAGCCTAGCATCGATTTTAGTTGTTGCCTTCTTTAAAACAATTGTATATGTTAAAACATGAGATACAACATCTAATTTTCAGATATATCTTTGATCTCTGCTTGTTGTACTTTATTATCCTAGATAATCTTCAAGAAATCTCTATGAAGATCGTCAAAGTTCACTCTGTAAACATCCCCTTTACCTATGATGACCAGGCTATCCATATGAATATGTTTGACAAAAATATATTTATTTGGGATTAAAAAGAAGGATATCTTCATGCACATTTTGGAGCTATTAAGTTTGGTATGAATCCCTTAGTTAGACCATATCTTCCAGTTTCTTCTCCCTATTGTGTCATAGACACACATCACACAAAATTAATTTTTGATGCTCTTATTGGAGGATTCCAAGATCCCTTGTTAGATGGACCTACATTTGCTACTGTTTATACAAAATATGCAACCACCTTAGATGATCCCTATATATATGATGTCTTTAAATCCTATATTCTTCCAGTAGGATTTGATATGAACTCCCATTATAGAATAATCCAACTCAAATGTATGGCCATTGTGCAATTTTGCATTGTCACATTACCCCCTTGTTAAGCCCTAAATAGTGGCTCATTACCCCTTAATTGGGGCATAGTACATTATTAATGTTATTTTATTTATGTCAGCTTTAGTCCATTAGTTGTAATTGTACCTCCTAGTCTCCTATACATACCAAGGAGACATTTTCATTTGGAATCATCTTGTATTTGGACATTTATGTGGGGTATAAGGAGGTTTCCCCCTCGAAGAGGCTTATTACATGAAATTATTTCTTTTTCAAGGCGTTGAGTACTTATTCTGAGGTTTTTCTATGCTATATTGATATTTGGTTCTTAACATATGGTATCAGAGCTTAAGGTCTTGGGGTTTCGCTGCTACATCTTAGACACCTTGGAATTTTTGCTATAACTTGTTTTCTACGACGTTTCAGAAGGAACCCTTTGGAGGATAGTTAGTAGACAGATCAAGGTACGTTGGGTTAAAATTTAAGCTCATGAGGCCTTATACTTTAGGAGATACATCCTGTGTAAGATAGGGTTCTGGAATCATCTTGAATTGAGTCATCGCGGAATTTTCGTTATAAAAACTTTTTTGTAACGTTTCAAACCCTGAAATGTGGAGAATATTCATAAAAATTATTAAGTTATCCATGAAAAAAAATTTCAACTTATGGGTCATCTTACATTTGTAGATACACCCTGTAGAATATAGGGTATTTGACTAGTCCTATTGACTATTTTCAAGCAGGTGTTACGGGTAAAACAATAATAACTTCTTCCTTGAGTATCCAATTTCAGTGATACTAGTTGCATTGGATAGTGGACAGTCTGTAGTATTTCTGATACAAGTTTCATAATTGTATACCAATTATTTTGTGTAGGGCATGCTATACAAGTGATATCTCCTTGAAAGGACAAAAATCAGCAAGTTGTGGGGAAGTTACCATAAATTCTGCTTGGCACATCCAATTTCGATCAGACCTATGGAATTGCAAAGAAGAAATATCAAAGAACTACAAAAAAAAAATTTCATACCCAGAAGGTCCGAAATTTCGGATATACAATAAAAGAAAGAGTGTCTAGCAGAACCACCTCAAAATCAAGGTTTAAAGTGATACTTGGCCAACATGCCACCAAAAAAGGGAACTTCTACACCAAATAAGCCTCCAGACAATCCTACTTGGACTCTTGATTATGGTGAAGAAACACGTAGGGACATAAATGATTTACAAAAGAAGACGGTAACATAAGATGAACTACAAGAGATTATGGATTCAACGGAAGCTAAGTTGGAGGAAATAAATACTAAGATGGATGGTTTAAAAGGGGAGATCATGGAAGGATTGAAAAATTTCCTAATAGAGAGGACACTTGAAAGTGAAAATGTATCCCATGAAATTCATGATGAGGACACAAGGAATATGAATCAAGAATGGAGAAACTCTAACTTTGGGGTGAAGATCAACCACTTTCCTAAGATCGATATGAGGAAGTTTGATGGCAAGGACCCAATCACTTGGATACTTCAGATGGAGCAATTATTTGATCTACATAATGTGCCACATACACAAAAGGTACGGATTGCTTCTATATATTTAGAACCCAATCAATTTGTGTGGTAACGATGGGTTTGTTCTCGCAAATCACTTGTCACTTCGACAATTTTCACGGAAAAAATGATAGCACACTATGAGGATACAAGGAGAAATACCCTTTTTAGCCAATTGATAAATCTCAAGAAAAAGGGTTCAGTTACATAGCACATTGAGAAATTCCAAAGATTGAATATAAAGGTAACAAATATTCTAGATGAGCACTTTATTTATGTATTCATAGGAAATTTAAGGGATAACATTCAACATGAGGTTCGTCATTGGGATCCAAATCATTGGAGAATGCATTTAGGGTGGAAAGAAATGTTGAAAGTAAAAATATGGCTATGCCTACTAGAAGTACCACTCCTAACATCTATCAAGAGAATAATGTTCCTTCTTCTAAAACACCTCAACCTACCAGGTTGACACCTCAACAATTGGAGGAAAGAAAAGCAAAAGGTTTATGCTTTAATTGTGACAACAAGTATCGTAAGGGACATGAGTGTGGTGATAAGAAATTATTCTACATAGATTGTGAAGAGGAAGAAGAAGAAGAACAAGAACCATCTCAAGATGAAAATGTAGACGTGATTTCTTCTGAAGAATTGACTCCCATGATATCGTGTAATGCATTGGCTGGAATTAGCACTCCTCAAACCCTCAAGAAATGCATCCTTACCTAATAGGTAGGCACTTCAAGGTCAAAACAGATCATGAAGTCTTAAATACTTCTTGGAACAAAGACTATCTTCAGAAGAACAACAAAAATGGGTGACCAAGATATTGGGTTATGATTTTGAAATTGTCTATAAAAAAGGGAAGAAAAATGTTGTGGTAGATGCACTCTCAAGAAGGATGAAGATGTTGAGGCCTTTCTCTATGCTATCTCGATCATCCTTTCTCTATGCTATCTTGATCATCCAACCTGATTGGATAATAGAAGCAAGGGATGAATGGAAGAATGACGAAAAAGTGTGGACTCTCATTCAAAGGTTGCAGCAGGATTCCAGTGCATCAGATACATTTACATGGAAAAATGATTCACTATGGTACAAAGATCACTTATATTTATGTAAGAACTCCCAACTCAAACAAAAAGTACTATTGGAATTGCACATCTCTCCAGTAGAAGGGCACTCGGGATTTTTGAAAACCTACCATAGGGTCAAGAAGGAATTTTTTTGGGATGGCCTTAAAACTGATGTTCAAAGGTTTGTCGCAGAATGTTTGGTTTGCCAACAAAATAAGGTGGAAACAATTAAGACCACAGGTCTTTTACAACCATTAGCCATCCCAAGTCAGTGCTGGGAGGAGGTTTCCATGGATTTCATAATAGGGTTGCCAAAGTCTAAAGGAAAGAGTGTCATCATGGTGATTGTTGATAGACTCACCAAGTATGCACACTTTTGTGCACTCTCTCATCCATTCAAAGCCAGTACAATTGCCACCGCATTCATGGAGATAGTTCAAAAGCTACATGGTAACCCAAAGATTATTGCAAGTGATAGAGATCCCATCTTCACTTGACATTTTTGGACATAATTATTTTCTTGTTTGGGTACTCAATTGGCTCATAGCTCATCATGTCATCCTCAATCTGATGGACAAGATAGTGAACAAATGTTTGGAAGCATACCTTCGTTGCTTTGTCTCTGATAAACAAACACAATGATTCAAATGGTTACCCTTGGCGGAATGGTGGTATAGCACTTCCTTTCATACTGCAACAAAAATGACACCATTTATGGAACTCTATGGATACCACCCTCCTTCCATTACCTCTTCTCTAATAGAAAAATCTAAGTTTCAAGCAGTGGAAGATCACATCGAGCATCAACAACAAGTGCTCCAAATCTTAAAGGACAACCTGACCATGGCACAAAAACACATGAAACAACAAGTAGATCAACATCGTAGTGAAAGAAGTTTTGATGTAGGGGATTGGGTGGTTTTAAGACTACAACCATACAAACAGATGTCCCTCAAGAAAGCCAAGAAGGATAATAAATTATCACCAAAGTATTATGACCCTTATAAGGTGTTGCAAAAGATTGGTACTATGGCACACAAATTGGAGTTGCCTGCATCTTCACGAGTACACCCAGTTTTCCATGTTTCATGCTTAAAGAAGGTTATAGGTGACGAGATCCTAGTTCAAACTATATTGCCAGAACTTGACGAGGAAGGAAAAATCATATTGGAGACTGAAGCCATCACTGACACATGAATTCACCAATTGAGGAATAGATCCATTTCAGAGTATCTCGTTAAATGGAGGAAACTACAGGCTGAAGATTCCACTTGGGAAGATGAGTCTTTTATACAGAAGCATCCAGAGTTACTCAAGCGTTGCGGACAACACTTGTATCAAGGGGAGGGGCATGTTAAGCCCTAAATAGTGGCTCATTACCCCTTAATTGGGGCATATTACATTAGTAATGTTATTTTATTTATGTTGGCTTTAGTCCATTAGTTATAATTGTACCTCCTAGTCTCCTATATATACCAAGGAGACATTTTCATTTGGAATCATCTTGTATTTGTACATTTATGTGGGGTATAAGGAGGTTTTCCCCTCGAAGAGGCTTATTACCTAGAATTCTCTCTTTTTCAAGGCTTTGAGTACTTATTCTGAGGGTTTTCTATGCTATATTGATATTTGGTTCTTAACACCCCTCTACAAAAAAAAATTCTTACCACTTCACTTCTACACGATGTGGTGGAAAAAACCCCATCCAATAACATTTAATTGGATAGGTATATCATATCCTAATTTGCGGGAGAATAAATATGATGGGTTTTGACAATAGATGATCTAGCAAAACCTAATACAACAAAATATCATAAAACCCATCCCTATTCATATGACTTGGAGATCTCTCTCATTTATAACCCCTAAGCTACATAAATCCCATAAAGAAATTCCTCACACCTGTGCTCAATCGTCACAATCTAGGAAAATAGAAAAAACGAAAGATATCGACCAATCTAGTGGTTATCTGGAATGTCCATAATATCAAGAGAAACTAAACAAACTTCATGGAAGAAGATCACTCAAAGCACCAAGTGTAGATATGATGATGATGCTCTCTTTACCCAGAGAAGGAAGTGGGAGTAAAAAGAAACATCCCACGAGAGAAGAATCTTTCTTGCATAGAAGAAATCTCTCAGTCACAAGTTTCAGACAATTTCTGAAAACCTAAGTACACAAACAGAATACATAGATGAAAAGTATTTTGTCCCAAACAATATAGTTAGTGATGAATGCAAACTAATGAATTGGGCATTGTAACCAAAAAAATGGCCAATTTATATATTCATGCTAGCAATAACTAAATGAAGAAAAAGAAAAAAGAAAGAGGAAATAATAGGAAAGGGACATGACCACTCTGACCAACAATGGGAGGGGGACTTTTGGGCTATCCTAAAGTGTTATCAATTTTTCTCTCATCATTAAGTCATATGACCAACATATTCATATCTTACAATATATTCATTAGTGGACTTATGGGATATCCTAAAGTGTTAGCAATTTTTATCCAATCATTAAGTCCTACGACCAACTTGTTCATATCTTAGGATATATTCATAATCCCAAGAAACTTATGGTTAGTTATGTGGACCATTAAAAGTGGTTATTGGAGGTTTGTAATATATAGTACTATCATGTGAATACTATTGATAATAATGATTTTGGATTTGTACATTTTCTCCTATTCTTTATCCTCTTGTTCTTCAATATGTCTTTCAATTGGTATCAGAGCATATATGGTCAAATAATCAAAATAAATCTAGCGTTAGTAAGATACCACCTTCCTAATGAATTTGAAAAAGAGGTGTCTGGAGACTACTATAGATTCATTGATTAAAATATGATGGGAAAGTATGTTGCACACTAAATAATCTAACTAAAGGAGGGAGCCTACCAAATTCATTGTACTTAAGTGGGTCAATTTATATTTGTGGCGATATTGAGTTGAATAAGATATATCCATCCATATCACATCATAATTGAAGTGGTACAAATATGAGTTAACAAGGCTATAGAAAGAACTAGCATTGCTATAGTGAGCATGCTACCAGAGTTTCAATGAAGACATAGTCACTCTTTGTTTTTTATTATGTTTTCCCTATTCTAAGAGGCATAGGCATCATGAGCAGCTCAAGCTAACTCATAGATCTCAAGAATTACTTGGACCAAAATCTTAACATATAGTTTAATGCAAACAAAGTAGTCGACAACACTTTATGAGGATTTGACCAGCTCATGGATTTATTCTTGGATGGTGTTTTACAAGTAAATGGCAATGAAAACAATGAGATTTCATTTTTGAGCTTAAATAGTGATTGATTATACAACAATTGAACTAACAATTGTGCATGTGATACGAAGATTGAGTTCACATATGGATCTAGCAAGCATCACTCAAGGTTGTGTGCGACTGTTGATGACATGTAAATCGATTATTAGGGGCCACTGCCTCTGCTCAACAAAGCCATAAATTGTTAACCCAACAATAGAACTAGGATCGATGTTGGCTTATACCTTATAAGATTTTTGATATTTTATTGAACGTGTTGATGGAACTATCTTGAATGTGAGTTATCTAAGAAGGTAGTTGGTTGAAAATGGGTAGGAGTTATAAAAATATGAATTTGTTAAAAGGAGGCAAAAGAACCACTATTGTTCAAAATTCAAAATTTATTTTTGATAGGCGAATCATATGGGATGATATGAGTTTACAAATAATCGAAAACAGGTTAGTGTTCAAATCTTTGAGGAAAATTCAAAATTCAAAATTGTATTTTTGACTAGGGGAATCATATAGGATCATGTTATTTTACAAATATTTGAAAAAGGGAGGTTGGTGTTAAAATCTTTGAGAAAATGGATTAAATTTTTAAGGATTTGCATATATGTCATGTAGGTTTTCTTTACACTTAAAGGGAGGAGTTATAAGCTTCATATTTTATAAGAAATGATAAGGTTTTACATTATCGTAATATCAATCATTTTTTTTACAAATGTACTAAGTTATAAAGGTAGTTAACTTGTAAATGAGTTATATGGAGGAAAATACCCCTTAATAAAATTGATTTTTGTTTTGAGTCTTGAACCTACCTTAAATTTATTAAGGGGTATTAGGATATTTGCGGCATTATTTCTTTTTGGAAATAAATATTATGAAGGGGTATTAGGATATTTGTGGCATTATTTCTTTTTGGAAATAAATATTGTTATATAATCAATTAATCACATGCACATAACACCATAATATTCAAAAAAGGAAAGTACATTCATACAAGCAACAATATAAAGAAGGAAATAACATGAATAAAATAAACAATAACAACAATACGAAGAAGGCAAGCACATGAACACGATCATTTGCACTTAAGAAAAATTTGCTCACAACTATGAAGTATCTCACATTTTAAGGATGGAGTTGCAAGAAGCCCTTATAAAGTATCCATGGTCCAAAAATTTTGCACATTTGTCCCACTTTGAGAATGAATTTGAAGTCATTTGATCTAGCTCGAAATTGAATACGGAGAACAAGCGTGTGACATTCCTAATTTGCCATTATTTGTCATTGTGACACTTTGTTTCTTACACTTGGAGGTTTTGTTTGCGACACTTGGAAATGTCACATTGTTTTTGTCACTTAAATAACTTCTTTGGATCATGATGACGAGTATCATAGAATTGTTTACTATTTAGAATTTAATTAGTACTACACCATGATCAACTATTTAAATCGGTAAAACTTCATTAAGTCATGTGGTTACATGTATGCACATCATGCATGAAAAGATTGATATACTTCAAACTCGTAACAAGTTGTTAAATGATTAATTGAACCTTCTTCACCATTAACATTACGAACCCACACTTTTTCAACATAATCTATTATTTGGATTAATTATTGTTGAAAGTGACTGTAAGGGCATTGAGCATCATTAGACAATGACATTCAATGATGACACTGCAAACACAAATGAAGAATTGGATAAAGACAATAAAAAGGATAAGGATAGGTTTAAGAATCAAGATAAAGTTATTTTTTCATTAGGAAGAGTTATAGTTCAAGAGGAACAAATTTGTCCTTGGATATGAAAATAATGTGTTTGAATTCTTTCATATTTGTGTTTATTCTAGACCAGTTACATTTGTGAGTGCAGGGTTTCTTTACGATAATTTGCAGCAACATATAGTGGATGACGGTAAGAAGGAACTTGATGTTGATAATGTGGAACAGAAGGATGATGTTGCAGTTGATGATGATGATAAGTTGGATAAAGTACCTGATCTTGAGGAGCATGATGAGTAAACACGAAGAAAAGGATGATGATGATGATGATGATGATGATGATGATGATGATGATGATGATGCACTGAATGTCGCTAAGTTGGATGTGTTACCCACCTTTTGTTGGGTACATGTTGGGGATCAAGTCCGTTGTTATAAATTCATGGTTGTCGTGAACCTTGCTTCTCAAAATTGGTATAACATTGGGACTGGAGATATGAGTTGGATACATCAAATCAAGAAGTGACAAACATTGCAATATAAGCCCTTGTGCCAGGATGGAAACTTGTAAAATATTTATAGGAAATGTTGAGGAAGAGATGTATAGTCATCATCTTAGTTCTGAAATCGATAATGATAATCAAAAGTCCACTTTATCGTGATTGGCTTAATTATGCTTCTCTTGGCTTAACCACAGGAGGTGATGTAACATAATTTAGATCTATAGTTCGAATTCATAACTGTCCAAAAACCTATGTTGGAGGCACAGTTGTTGCAACAAGATACGATATATATATGCAAGTATTTGTTGACAATGGTGGTCTAGATTGCATTTTTCCAAGTATGATGACATAAACTCTTACCAGTGGCATGCCTAAGAGTGACCAAGCTGAAACTCATATTCTTGGAACATAAAAGAGTGTCACAGTTAGGTAGTATGAAGCCCCTACAACAGAGCGAATACAAAGGGTATTATATTGACTAATGAAATTGAAGACTGAGGAGAAATTGCAGAGGAGGGTTTGAAGGATTGAATGGCATGTGATGCATATATATAGTTGTGATGTCAGAATAATGGTTTTAGTGTTGAACCAATCTTCTGGAATACACCACTTATATTCACAAGAACCCCTTGAATAGTTTTCCTTTATCAATGCTACTCTGGAGGTACACTAAATGATGACAGATCTGAAGATGTATGATGCTAATCTGGGCTTATTTATGTATGATTTATGATTGGAGATTCTAAAGAAGTACCCATGTTGATAAATTTGAGACCATAGGCATGAAATAGACAATTGCAGAGAAGAAAACGAAATTACAAAGCAACCTAGATCTATGGAAAAAAATGATGTTTGAAGGTTGTGTGGGGGGGGAGGGGGGGGAGGAATTGGAATTTTGGAGCTGACCTAGTCTTGTTTAATATGAATTTTAATGGAGGTCTGACCTACATTATGTCTTGAAATTTTCCAAATTAACGGAGGGGTTGACTTGTGATACAAGCTAAGGCCGACCCCACATTGAATTAAAATTTGTGGTTTTTTGATGGGGTTGACCTTACATATCTGAAGGGTAAACAACCATCTTTGAAGGAGAATGAAGGGGTTGTTTCCCCAACTTAACTGTCAATTCCTTTCCACATTGGAAGGTTTTTAGGGTTATCAAATGGGAGATACACTGCCAGTTTGGAGCCCTCACATCCACACAAGAGGAGGGATTTGGTTGTTGCTTGGTTGGTGAAGAAGACTTGGAGAATCAACCTACCCATGAGGAGAAAGCTTGAAGATCATATTTTTTGAATTTAAGGAGTCATCGAGCATTGAAGGGCCTTTGGAGGCTAGACGCTACACGAACACCCCATTTTCTTTGACATTTTGGATGATGAACAACTCACTAAGAAGTTATGGAACATAATCAATGTGACCTTAAGGGTTGGCAGGAACCTAGAAGAGTTGATTGTTTCTAACCTTCTAGAGAAGAACGAAAGTAGGGCATAGAGGAGAAAGAGGAGATCCAAAAGAGAATTTGGACTAAATGCTCACACCAATGACTATAAGATTAGGTATTTTATGTTAGATTTGGGTTCTGATGTCAACGTATTTCTAAAGAAGACTTGGGAAGCAATGGGAAATCCCAAGATCTTATATTCACCTATTCAGTCGTGAATGGAGAATTAGTATTGCATCTATCCTGTTGGGAGGATACAAAATGTTGAAGTGGATTTGGATGGAATTAAAACATTGGTGGACTTCGAGGTCATAGAAATAATGGGGGGGGGTATCTATACCCATCTCTATTGGGAATTGATTGGGCCTATGAGAACTATGCAATAACAGATCTTAAGAAAGAAGTTATGACCTTTGAGTCTAACGACATGAAAGTAGCTCAACCTCTAGACCCTTATCAAGGTACATGGTATAATGATCCAACAGATGGGAGTATGGAAAAATATACTCTAGATAAACTCTATAATATGACTGGAGGAAAATGAGTAGATTACATTAATCCCACTGCAGATGGATCAGTAAGTTGGTCAAGCATTTAGTCTGCAAGTGAAGATTCATAGGCAACTTTTGATAATTGGCAAAAGGAAAGGTATGAAAATTTTTCAAGAACATGTGCAACTATTAGAGCAACCAGGTGGATTGGGACAGATATTAGAGAACACCATGTTTATGATGGCACTTCATATTTATGCAACTTTCTTGTTGATCTAGAGGATAAGGTTATGACAAAGCAAAGAATTCTAGTACTTGATATTGCATTAAAATCTTCTCCATCTAGGTGGTGGGATACTCACAAAATAACCCTCTCTTTGTGGGAGGAATTCAAATTTGATATACAACACCATTTTCTTCCATTTATAAAAGTAAAAAGTTTGGGACAAGAAAAAAAACATAAGAGTCAGATGTTATCCTTGGAGATATATGATGGCCAGTCCAATCCAACTACACATATTGAGCATTGTCTAAAAGTTTGGAAAGTTGTGAAACTTCCATCCTATCTATGGACACATCAATTCTTTCACTCTTTAGGAACTATTCCAAAAGCCTGGTATGTTCACAAGGAGGCTCGAAGACAAACTTCCTACTGGGAGGTACTTCAAAATCAATTCTTCCAAGATTTCTCCTTTTCTGGTAAGTCTCCTAAAATTACTCTAGTACTGCAACAAATAAAAAAGATTATATTTATTGATGAATTTAATCCCACATACCCCCCCTACATTCTATATTGAACATGAATACCTACTCCATCATATCCTTTATCCATCCCATGCATGAATATCCATGTCTTGTAGTAAAATCGATAAAGATCTGAAAAATCTCGAAGACCTAGAGGAACTTAATAATTTAACACTCAAGGAATTGGCAAGAACAACAGATGTTAAAGATACTATCTATGATGATGTCAACAACTGCTATTTCAAGCCTATGAAGTTGGAGAAAGTAAACATAGGGATTGGGGATAATCCTAAGATGGCATCCATAGGGGACTATTGGGATGAACATACCATGGCATAGATACATTCTCTATTGCAGGAGTACGAGGACCTCTTCCCCAAGAATTTTTCAGAATTATGGATTAAGGGAGATTTAGGTGAGATGGGGATTGACTTAAAATCTGACATAAAACCGGTTAAACACAAACCTTATTGTCTCAATCTGTGAGTAACAAAGAAGGTTAAGAAAGATATTGATAGAATGTTATATATCAAGCTGATTTTTCCTGTAGATGAGGCCAACTGGATAAGTCCTATTGTAATCTAGAGCAAGAAGGGCACTAATGATATAATATTCTATGTGGATTACATGAGTTTTAACTCCGTGTGTGTGCATGACCCTTTTCCCACCCCTTTTAGTGATGAATTTCTTGATCAAGTAACGAGCAAGGAAGCCTATTCTTTTACAGATGGATTTTCAAGTTATCATCATGTTAGAATTGCAGAAGAGGATAAAAGAAAGACTAACTTCACTACAAAATGGGGTTCTTTTTCTTATAATGTTATTCCCTTTGGACTAAAGAATGCCTCAACTATTTTCTCTTGAATCATCATTGTTGCATTTTCGTGACTTCATTCATAAATTTCTTGAAGTGTATATGGACGATTCAACTGTGTACAACCTATTAAAGGAGCACACAGGTTTACTATAGTTAATGTTTGATCGTTGCAGACAACTACAAATTTTGTTAAACTTGAAGATGCGTATTTTTTGTGAACCATTTGGAAATCTTATAGGGAATATAGTATGTAGGGAAGGAGTACTAGTGGACCCTACAAAAGTTGTGATCATCCTCAATATGCCCCCTCCTACAACTACTAAACAATTGCGGTCAATGTTGGGCCACACTAGATACTACCGTCGATTTATCATGAATTATGCAAGAATAATTACCCCATTGGAGAAATTGTTGAAGAAATCTGAAGCTTTCAGGTGGAAACCAGAGTGTGATCAAGATTTTGACACCCTCAAAGAAAAATTGAGTACTTCCCCTATTCTGGTATACCCAAAATGGAAAGTGGAATTCCATGTACACATTGATTCCTCTAGAATTTCTTTGGGTGCAATCTTTGTGCAACCTGGTGAAGGAAACCTTGATCATCCCATATACTTTGCTAGGAGAAAGCTCTCTCAAGCCGAGCACAAACACACTACCACCAAAAGGGAAGGTTTGGCAATGGTTTATGCTTTGCAAAGGTTAATAATCATGTGATGGAAGGAAGAATTTGTAGATGGTTGTTGTTGTTTCAGGAGTTTTCATTTGAGGTCATTATTAATACAGGTAAATTAAATGTGGGTACTGACCATTTGTCTAGACTAGAGTTAGGATAAAGTGGTGGAGTCATAGATGAACAACTCACAGATGCATATATTTTCAAAGTTGAAGCTATTCCTAATTACTTACCTGGAATTGCCTTATTTTTTAGCACGAGTGTCTTCCCTAAAGGTTAGTATGAAACTCAAAAGAGACAGCCAATGGTTTGTGTTGTAAAATATCAGATGATTGTAGGTTAGCTATACAAATTGGGTCTGGACAATATCCTCATACGATGTGTACTTGATCATGAAAGCTTGGATATCTTGTGGGAGTGTCATAGTGGAGTTGTGGGAGGCCAGGTAGGAGGCAATACAACAACACAAAAAATATTACACATAGGATTGTGGTGGCCAACTATATTCAAGGATGCTAAAAACTGTGCCAAAACATGTGATGCATGTCAGTGGGTTTGTAAGTCATTGCACAAAGATGAGTTCCCACTACACTTGGTTCACGCCTTGAAGGATTTTGAGAAATGGGCGATGGAATTCATTGGTCCCATTAACCTACTAGCTAAGCATTCAATGGAAAGATAAATTATTACCACAGCCTATTACTTGACTCGTTGGGATGAAGCAAAAGTTCTTTGGGATTTCTCTATAGACACAACAACATGGTTTATTTTATAAAACATCATTATTAGGTTTGATTGTCCTCGACGTATGAACAATGATCAAGGATCCCACTTTATCAGTGAGACTATCACAACCCTCACAAGAGAGTTTTTTATTCAACACCATAAGAGCAGTCTATACCATCAACAAGCTAATGGAATAGTGGAAGGATTCAACAAGATCTTGGGGTCTTGACTAAAGTATGTTGCACAAGTCAGGATGATTGGGATGAGAAAGTTCCAACTATATTATTGTCTTACAAGAATACTACAAAGAAACTGCATAAGTATACTCCATTCCAACTGGTTTATGGAAAAGAAGCAGTTGTTCTCGTCGAGTTCATTACTCCAAGTTTATGTTGATTAAGGTTGGTTGTCATTGATGTCAACCCTTGAAGAAAGACCCATAGCACAAAGGTTTGGGTAATGGACCCAATAGTGTTTGATGTAAATATGATTCATTATTGTTTTTTCATGGTTGATAAGAAGTAAATATGGATGAACTCCAAAGTTGTCCCCTTATGGTGAAAGCCCTCACGGGAAGACGCTTTGTGGAGTAAGAGAACCCATGCTTAATTGTGGAATAATGAGATGAACGAAAGTGAATTTGTCAGGGAAAATATCTTAGTTGGATAGTTCTTGTCATGTCATTTCCAGTGGTATGTGGAATGTCACATAATTTCTCACGGTTAGAGAGTTATGGCCATGAGAAGTTGAAGACCCCAGGTTTGGGTAATGGATCCAAGTTTGTTTGATGGGTAACGGTATGATTTATGATATATTTTCAGATAATACTATTCTATATGGATAGTACATGTCATGCCATTTCTGGTGGTATGTAGAACATCACATAACTCCTCACGGTTTGAGATTTATGGCCTTACGAAGTTGGAGGACCCTCATATGTCATCTAG
>ML799331.1:429211-451348 GCA_009831015.1 Picea engelmannii
ATACGGATGTTGACGTGGCAGGGCCGTACGCTGATGTGGTAGAGTCGTATGCTGATGTGGCAGAGCTGAGTTGGCGAATAGGTGGTAGTTGGACGATCGAATTATTTATTGACACGTGGCATTTCGGTGGCAAATGGATTGGTGACATGTGGCCCAAGTAAGGGTCGCCACGTGTCACCCGGGCATTGGTTAAAATTTGTGTAGTCAGCAGGACTCGACCCCGCGACCTCCAGGTAGGGGAAGAGATTTGGGAAGGGCTGCCCAACTGGCGCACCCACCATTGGTTCTTAACATATATGTGTGTTTAAATTTATTTGAATTGTAATGTGTTCTGGTTTGGGCGTGGGCAGGGCTGGGGCTAAGCCCTAGCCCCCGTTCATCTATGTATACCATATGACTACCCGCGCACGTAATTCAAATGGAGCCCACAACACATATGACCGGTGGTCCATACAACTCACAACACATATGATCGGTGGTCCATACATTGCGCGGGAGTTTAATTACCAATGGTTTTAAAATTGCCCCGACACTTGTCGCTCTACCATTTGACTTGCGACTTGGCCCTTTTATGTGCGCACACGGTCATATGGTAAGCCACACGCCCAACAGTTAGGCGGTTAGGGGCTAGGTGCCCTAACCGTCCTACAGTTCGCACAATTTTGCGGTTGCGCCCGGTGCTAGGTTTTAGCACGTAATTGAGCGTGGGTGCTAGGTTGGACACACAGAGGTGCAAATTGTCGATCCAAAGACAACAAGTTTGAAGGGGAACTTCCAGGAAGCCTATCTTCTTCAATTTTTGGCCAAATCAGGTGCCGAAAAGGCCCAGCTAGGGGGTTTTGTACGTTATGAAGCCATTGGAGCCATCTATTTGGCATTTTGAGCATTGTAAAGCACATATTTTATCACTTTGAGCAAATAATACAAAATATCCATTGGAAGTTGGACCAAGAGATGTAGCCCAAGAGAGGGGTGAACTCCTTTATCATTTGTTGTGTTATGTGTTTTCTGTTCACTGTTATTTGTTGCTGATTATATGCATCTTGAATGTGTAATTTCTATAAAAGTTGTGTTTGCAAATTGATCCTTTTCCATAAGAACACTTGAATTAAAACTTGCAAAAATTTTCAAGAATACAAGCCTTTATTATTTACAGATCAGCGCCCTACAATGGGTCAGCGCACGTACATACATGACTTGTCTAGTAAACAACCCGCGTACATACGCAAGCTACTGAAACAACAATAGTGTACCCGGTTAAAGAAATTGTTTTTGAAAACGAGGCAGCCAACCTATTTCATGATTGAGGTTTATAATTCTCAGGGTTTCTTGACAGAGTTCAGTGTCTCTGTTTTTACATTCATAGCTTGGGTTAGATGTCAGTTTGCTTGTCTTTTTGAAGATTTCTTATGTTTACTTCGGAAAGGGTTTTAGGCGAGTCTTTGAGTTTTTTTTATTGGCATGTTTGGTGTCTTTAGTGACTCCCTGCGATCCGCAGTGGGCCAAAGGTCAGTTTTGTTCTTGTCTTGTATTTATTTTTCCCCCTTTCATTTGCTTTAAAGAAAAGAGAAAAAAAAAATTTCAAGTTTTTCCTGTTCGAAGCATTTTATAAAAAAAGAAAAAGAATTTACGTTCTTAGTTTGGTAAAGTAGTTGGAGATAGTTATTTTACTTGATAGGAAAAAGAGTTCATTTTTTAAGTTCTTTACTGATTTCTTAGAACTTAAGTAGCTCGTAGTTGAGGGAAATTTCGTTTTAGGTCTTCTCTTTAAAGATCTTGAAAAAGTTAGTTATGAAAAAGTCGGTTACAAAGAGCTAGTTGTAAATCTTTACTGTTCACTAGAAGTAATTTTGATTCCAGAGTTTCATTTATTTCCATACACATCACTAGTTTCACCACCATATCCTTTGAGTTAAAACAAGCCATTTAAAACAAACGCTAAATCTAAAATTAATTAGACTTTTATGTTTGTAGGGTCAATCAACTAGTTTAGGGTTAGAGCCCTGAATTAGGTTGGAGAGGAAACTCTTCAAGGCTTTTAAACAAACATTAGAGTCAGATCTAGGGAGTGTTAAAGTCCGGTGACGTGAAAGTTATCCGAGACCCCTCTCTAACACAAGGGCTAAACACAAGGTTGCGTGAGGAAAGACAACAGAGATAACCCCTCCAAAGCTGAACTAAATGTAGTGGGGAACGCATATTGAGGATCTGTTGTGGGATAATATTGCTCGCATTTGCCTACGGAGCTTCATGGACCTCGAATCCGTTTGAGATCCTTAGTTGTCTTCTGGACCACTTTCTTTCGATACCCTCGATAGGTTTCAGACTTGTTATCCTACTCATTGCGGTCCACCTGACTGTCGACTGTACCCACCTGGTGACTGTTTGTGAGTTGAAAACTTAGTTGCCTTTATTCTAGGGACTTACATAGGTGACTACGGTGGAATATCGTGGTACCTAAGGCAGACGTCGGGTCACACTTTGCTGAGTATACCCGGAGGTTGTTTCTATGTTCGAGTTGCACTTGCACCGGTAAGTTTCTCTAGTGTTGGTTGGCGTAACTGCTCTTCCAACTAGATAGTGGTTTTCTTGGTTTATCTTATAGGATTATTTCTAGTGTGTGCTTGGTTTAAATTCTTGTTAAAGCCTTACTGTGTCGCTGATATTTTCAAAAAGTGGAAGATTAAGAGCTCTGCTAGTCACGAAGGCTTCAGGGCTTGTTGTCGGTTGCATTAGAGCCACCATCGCCACTGTTACAGTGACGACTTGACCAACAAGGGTCATTCAAAGCAACTGGGCCACAAGAAACTATGCCTGAGCCAGCTTCGAGAGGAGATTACTCAAATCCGAAGGAAGCTACTATTTTTTACCTTGGAGAAAAACCTCTAAGTCCATCCACCCTCCGATCACTAACTTGTCAGCGCTAATATTGGTACAAGTTGTCCCTCTGAGGGTAACACCTTACAAGTGTCATATAGTTTTACAAGCAGCTATGGAAGCAAATGATACTACTTCGTCCGGGAGTCCTTATACTCCTGTTTCAAATACCACTATGGAGGGTATGTTTCCCTCTAACCCACCTTCATTGGTTCAAACCACAATGGTCTCGACCCCCTCTACTTCAGGCAGTGGTCTGATACCATCATTGGCGGATCACTACTCTGTTTATGCAGATTGTGACAGGCCGTCCATTTTCATATGGGATGTCTGACTTTGATTCAAACTTCGTCTTTACCTATTCCACCTTACAGACCATGGGTCTCGAGGCAGGGAGATCAAACACTCTCGTGCAAAGGTCTATTGGGGGAACCTCAACCCCTTTCAATGATATACCTTACGATGGGGGTCATATACCTCCTCTGTCCCCCTCACTCGGTGGTGCCTTCCAACAACCCATTGAGATAAATACGAACTACAACTTGTTTGGAGCAAGTAGTTTAGGACCTTCATATTACACCACAACGGTGGGATCCATGTTGTTTTCTTTATTCGATGCATTTGGTAATAATAATTTTTCGTCAGCTGCAGTCTCGGTCGGGGGAAACCCTAGTTTTGGACAACATAATCATGTGCAGGGTACTATTCCTACACAGGGAGCAAGTACATGAGTTTTATCCTCACAAGGACTTTGGAATCCTTGGCAGGGATAAGTTCCCTCACAAGGGATGTTAGTTGGGGGAAACCCCTTCCATGGTCAATGGAACCCCAGACAAGGCTCAGTACCTATGCCCATCAGATCAGCTGGGTGCAACCCCTTCCAGAATCTTTGGAATACAATGCAGGGAGCGATCCCCGCCCAACCCTCGTCATCCAATTACGGGAATCAGATGATGATATCCTAGCAAATGCACTTTCTGTATGTTGGTCAAGGCCATGGTGTTTACCAGAACCCTGGTCGACAACCCAACTTTTCCTGGCAAACTGGTGCCAGTCAAACTCCAAACCCCATTTTTCCTGTACATAGTACCCAACCCAAACTACCATTTTTGACAATGTTACATCTTCCAGATTTTTCAAGGTTGGTTAATGAACCGATTTTTCATGATCTGCGTTGTCCCCCAATGTCGACTAAGTTGCCCTCGGATATTCCAAAATTTGAAGGCAAGCCTGGCGAAGACCCGAGTGATCACGTGACAACTTTCCACCTATGGTGCTCGTCAAACTCACTGCGATACGACTCTGTACAGTTGCGCCTATTTCAACGCAATCTTATCAGGGGTGCCACGAAATGGTACACCGAGCTTGACTGCTCAAGATATTCTTACTTTAGCGACTTGGTGATGGTCTTCCTAAACCATTTCCAACTACCCGTGAGATATGATGTCGGCACCGAATTGTTGGCCAACTTTGAGCAAACTAAGACCGATCATATCTCGGATCACATCTGAGAATGGCAACATCAAAAGATCTTGATTAAGGTACAGGTCCCACCTAATTTCCTGCTAGTGTGGTTTCTGAAGTCTTTGGTGCCAGTTTTATCCAAGGACGTTGCAACTTCGGGAGTGTTTTCAGAGGAGGAGGCAATAATGAGAGCACAACAACTCGAACTAACTTACTCTCAGTTTGGCATACTTTATGAGATTTTTCCAGATGTGCCACGGTCCATCCTCGACAAGGCCAGACAAAAGTCTAGACCACATGCCAATGGTATAGTTGGTTCAACACAAGGAAAATCCACTGATCGGTCATCAAATCAATTGCAACAATTGTCAATACAACAGACAACGGCCAACCAGACCTCCAATTCAGTTGTCCACCCTACCCAACCGTCGGACGTACATAGTGTGCAGTCGACGAACCCGAAGGCCAACCAACAGCCTGAAGGAAAGAAAAAACAACGAAATAATAAGGGTAAAGGGGATAAGAAACCTAATAACAATGTTGGTAGGGGAAACACAGAGAAGAGAAACTTGAAGTATCTGTGTAACCTTTGCATGGAGGACCATCCAACTCACCTGTGCCCTTGACTTGCGGAGGCCCAGAAATTATTGGTGCAACAACATCCTATTGTGCTGACGAACCCATTTCCACATGGGAAAAATATGACTCAATCCTCTTCGAGCACGGATGGGGGAAGTCAGGGACCCCCCGCGTCTTCTAGTAATTCCTCAATCGTGAATGTTTATATGATGAAAGGTGGCACTTATATAGCAACCATCACACATTATTACGGAATGCCGAAATATGTCAAGAATGGTAAAGATGCCACAAACCCACATGTTCCTCTCCTAAACGAGAAGACGATGGGAGAAATAATCACACACATCCCGAAAGGGGCGTTCAAGAAAGATTCTCATAATCCGAATGCGAGGGCTACCCAGAACTACTCTGTGGTGGAGGATTATGTCCTCTTTGGAGGTCTTCTAGAGCTTCCCTTCATAGAGAAAGGCTCTTTTATCCACCTTGGGATCTGCAGAGACTTGTAATCCGAGAACGATCGTTCTCGATATGATTGACTTGAAACCTCATCTCCCTCACCACATTGTGTTTCAGATAGTAGTGGCTTACACCACGAAATATTTTACTCAGAATATCTTCCATACGGTGGTTGATGAGGGCACCTTGACTTGTGTGATGTCGTTGGCATGTTGGAAGGCCATTGACCAACCTGTTGTGTCTCCATCGCCTACTTTTCTTACTGCTTTCAACAGTCATTCTTCCAGACCACATGGAATCATTCCTTCTTTCCCCGTCCAGTTAGGAGGTAAGACCATGTGCGTCGAAGTTGAAGTGATCGATGCGCCTCTCAACTACAACCTTCTGTTAGGAAGGAGTTGGACCTATACAATGCATGTAGTGCTTAACATAGTTTTTCAGGTCTCGTTGTTTCCACACAAGGGTCAAATCGTGACCATTGACCAGTTGTCCTTCTCTCATCCTGACCCTTCATCGAGGGCATCCACGATCTCGATGATTGATAACCCTCAACCCGACACCGTCAATGTATGGGTTGGTTTGTGTCCATCATTGATGGGTACTTTCGATTACCCGCCTCCTTCTGGCGATGTCAAGCTTATATCGGTTGCCCCCAACCAGCCTAGGGCTGATAATTTTCAAGTGTAGTCGTTTCGAATGACTTACTTTCACGATCTGTGGAATCTTCCTTCCCCATTGGCCTCGATGGAAGGGATAGGTCATCCTGGCATAGCTATTCCCTTTTCCACAGCATAAGTTGTGTACAATACTGTCTAGCAAGCTTTGGCTGACCTCGATCCAACTCCCACATAGGACTTAGATCGAGTTCTCGAGCCTATTTGGGCTCAAGGTTCCCTCACCACTACACATTCTTTAGACCTAGTCTTGCCCTGAGATGAGGCGATTCTCGAGGCATTGAATAGTCTAGAAATACCCTGGGATGATCTCCATCACAGATATTATTTCCTACCAAAGTTAAGAAGAATAGATTCAGGTGAATTTGTGTTGACTATGACTGGAGATAGGTATTGTCCTATTAACCCTCTGGATATGCACATAGTTTACACCGAGGGTAATATGGAAAGTATTTTTGAAATGATCCCTATAGATATCTCTAGAACCCCTGGTGTCATGGAGAATGTTTTCGTCAAAGAAGATTGCTCCCCTGAAGAGATTTGAATTTATACGAACTTATTTAAGGAATTTCGCGACATTTTTTCCTAGTCTTATGAGGAAATTCCAGGCATCAATCCAAGAATCGTCGAACATGAGATAATGACTTATCCTGACACCAAGCAAGTACAATAGAAGCTTCATCTAGTGAATCCTCGAAAAATGACAACTATCAAGGTTGAATTAGAGAAATTACTTAAAGTTGGTTTCATCTACCCCATACAGTTGACGGAATGGGTGTCAAATCCCGTTTCGGTTAACAAAAAACAAGGTACGATTCGTATGTGCATGGAATTTCGTGACTTGAACAAGACCTTTTCGAAAGATAATTTCCCCACCCCATCCATTGATCAGATTTTCGATGAATGTGAAGGATGTGAGGTCATTTCATTCATGGATGGTTTTTTGGGATATAACCAGATTCATATCAAACCCGAAGACCAGCATAAAATAGCTTTTATTTTTCCTTGGGGCACATTTTCCTATCGTAAGATGTCATTTGGCTTGAAGAATGTTGGAGCCACTTTTTAGCGGGCCATATCTTTTGCTTTCCATGACCTTAGACATATAGTCGAGTCTTATCTCAATGATCTAGCATCACACTCTCGCAAGATATTTGATCATCCCACACACCTCTGACTAATCTTCGAACAATGTCGCTACTATCAGATTTGCTTGAATCCCAACAAGTGCAGTTTATGCATGATGTCGGGTCGTCTCTTAGGTTTCATAGTTTTGACAACAGGAATCATGGTCTAACCTCTTAAGGTTGAGGCGATAGTTCAGTTTCCTCCCCTGTGCACAATACCCCAGCTTCATAGCTTATAGGGGAAAGAGAACTTTCTTTGGCGTTTTATCGCAAACTATGTCGAGATCACTAAAGGGTTCATGTGTTTATTGAAAAAGGGAGTCCCTTTCTATCGAGATGAAGCTGCTCAATGTTCTTTCGAAGCGTTGAAACGTGCCCTTACGTATGCCCCTCTACTCCGGCCTCCCAATTATAATAAATATTTCTTATTGTACTTGGCAGCCACAAAGTCAACCATCGTCATGGTCTTGGTTCAAGAGGACGATCTTCTCAAGGAGCATGTGATTTATTACCTGAGTCGAGGCCTAGTTGGGTCGTAACTCAACTATTCCCATGTTGAGAAGCTTGTGTTGGAAACAGTGGATGCTTCCTAGTGGTTTTTTCATTATATCCTGCTTTGCAAGACCACCATCATCGTCATTGTGAATCCTTTTCAATATGTGTTGACAAGAAGGGTCATTGGTGGAAAGATCAGTAGATGGACTGTAATCCTCCAATAATTTGACTTGGATTTTGTTTTCGTGAAATCCAAAAATTCGTTGGTCTTTGTGGAACTTATTTCGAAACTTCTGATCGAATCAAGTGATGTTACACCCGAAGAATATCCTATTAAAGGAGACACTTTTTTGATCGCATCTTCAGACCCCTGGTATGGAGATATAATAATCTATCTCTAAACTTTGAAGTTCCTTGCTTCTGCTCCTCGCGACGAGCGTTGACGAATTTGCCATCAGGCATGAAACTATCTCATACTCGATGACACTTTGTATCATCGAGGTGTAGATTGCATTCTTCGTTGGTGCCTTATACACAAGGAATTATAACTCATTCTTAAAGACTGCCACACTGGACAATGCGGTGCTAATTTGTCTGGGTTGGCAACAACCCAAAAGATTCTACGATTCGGCTACTTTTGGCCTACGGTAATTAAGGATTGCGTTGAAGCGGTCAAGAAGTGCTACCCGTGTCATATCTTCTCTCGAAAGATGAGGGCACATCCTGCTCCCATGTTTCCCATCATTGTTGTTGGTCCATTCACCAAGTGGGGGACTGATTTTACTACATGCCACCCGGTTTCAACAAGGGGGCATCGTTATAACATTGTAGCAGTATACTACTTCACAAAGTGGGTTGAGGCTATGCCAATGTTTAACAATGATGGCGAAACAACGACTCTCTTCATTTTTAACCAGATAGTAGCAAGGTTTGGCATCTCGAAGGATATTGTCACTGACCATGCCAGTCACTTCTAGAACAAAATGATGTTTGAGTTAACATCAAATCTTGGGTTGAGGCAAGAACATTCATCACCCTACTACCCATAAGCGAACGGTCAGGTGGAAGTTGTGAATAAGTCCCTCAATATTATTCTTCAACGAACGATCAATTCTGGCAAGTCAAATTGGCATTTGATGTTGTACTCGGCATTATGGGCCTACCGAACGTCTGTAAAGATTGTCCTTGTTTTCTCACCTTTTCAACTCGTTTACAGGCTGGAAGCAATCTTCCCTATTGAGTACCATATCCCATCTTTAAGGTTGGGAGTAGAGTTACTGCTAGGCACTTCACCTCTTGAGGAACACCTGTTATATCTCAAGCAACTCAATGAGCAACATTGTGATGCATCCTTGGCCAACAAGGCTCACAAGCAATGAGTCGAGTGTCAATATGATCGGTCTGTTTGTCCTTACTGAGTAGAGTGTGACGACGTCGTAGGCCAGGTTTAGTACAACATGTGATGATTTGGGATTGTCACGCCCCTATAATTGGACACGGTGCGACGATCCTCTTTATTAGGGTTTTTACAAAGGAAAATATGATTTCATCTCTCGGGCAAATTTCTTCTCCCTTCTTTGCTCAGGAATTCAGGCCATTGATCCTTCTGAACACAAAATATAGGTTTACATCATTAATGGTCATAGGGATGACGAAAATAATGTGTAATAGTGGCCCCCCGCTAAATCCACACCAGAGCTTGGCGTTGTTGAGGCTTAATTGAATATGGACACTTGGTGGTAAGGCCCATTGGATTTTTTTCTCTACTCTCTACTTGTGTGAGACATTCTTTAAATGATTTACCCAACACTTAGATATGACCTTGGTTAGGGGAGAATCTGATGATTTGACTACTCCAGGTGAGAAAATTTCGTAGTTGTTCATGGTCAATATTTATTTTAGGGTAAATGCAAGTTCCCTTACTAGGCTAACTTGGCTCATGGTGAGTCAGATTAGGAGTGATGGAAACTTAATGGACAAACCATTGTCTTAACAATCCTTGCAATTGCTTTTAATCAACGCAACTAAGTGCTTTTCCTAGTCGAATTGTGCCCTCGACTTAAGGATTTGGCCAATTGGTTTCAACATTGTAAGCTTCATGTCTGAATCTCAACATCCAATTGTAAATCATAGCGAGACTATTATGCATGTCCGTTTTGCACGGAGGTTGGTCACTCTATTAATTAGTCTCCCTTTTGATTTTTTGGTTGAGGTTCCTCCTGTGAGAGCATGCATCAAGGAATTGGAGTTTAGGTTTTTGAGGACAAGCATACCCCCATGTGGTATTCCAGTGAACTTGTGTATTAGAACTCCACTAAATCCAACTGGGAAATTTATCCAAATATGCCCATCGTGCTACCGACTTACTAGAAATTTTGCAGCTTCTTCTTTCCAACCGTTGAACTCTGCAATTTGAGGCATGCCCAGAAAACGTCAGATTCTTGCCTATTTGAGGAAATTTATTTCCCTCTTCCATGTGTCAGCTTCCATTCCCCACGCATTGAAATTATACCAATGTCCAGACCAATCAATTTCTTTGATTCACACCCCGTGAATGTTCTGCATGTGTGCTTCGAGCTTAATTTCACCGCTTTGTCAAGTTTGGACTTTGTCCTTGACTCAACCAAGGAATCTGCTACTTGTCCTCTCATTCTTCGTATGTCTATGATTTCTTGTTGGTTGGATAAGGATTTATGAAGCTCTGGAGTCAAATCCGCAACCTCAATTTCAATGCTCTGGTTGCTTGGGTGCGTTAGTGTAAACAACATTGAGGTGAAGTCATATGCCTCGTCCATATTTATAGGCGGGAGATGGGTTGGGGACTTTAATTCATCCAACGATGTCATTAATTCAGATTCCTCGTTGATAATGTCAGGTGTAATTAATTATTTTTGTGAGGGGACACCTATGTCGATGGCAGTATGATATTTGAACTTGTGCCATCAAGCATTAATTGTATTAATGGACTCCCACTGATTAGATGCTTCGTCTGAGTCAATTTTGTTTTGTCGGAGAATACGCCTAACTTGGTCAAATTTTGTTATTTTATTTGCTTTTATAGCCTAGTCATTTTAATTCTTCTGGTATCAAGGACCTCTACTCGATTCATCCAACCAAGTTAGTTTCCCTTCTTTTATCGACTTGATTAGTGTTTGGCTTTTTACATGCATGCTTTCTTTGTTCATTCAATTGATGATGTTCACACTCACTTGAGATATTATTTGCACGCTCACTTGATTGATATCTTTCTCACTCGCTTGATTTTTGGAATTCACACTTTTATTGATGAGTTTCTCATTTGACTCGTTGATGTACTTCTCTTTCAATGGATTGACTTGTCTACTTGTTTAAGTAATGGCGTAGGTATTGTCTTGGTACTGAACTTTCTCTATATTTCTTTCTCTCTTCTCTACTTAACTTTAATGTTGACCATGAGCTTTGTTCTCTTTTCATATTCAAATATGGTGGTATAAATGAATGTTTTGTTGGTTCGATTTGGTCATATATATTGTAATTTTCGAACAATGTTTTACCTAATTTGAATAACCGACTTGTCTATTGCTTTATTAATTTTATTTTTTTTTCTTAATCTTTCGCTTCTTTATTGCTTAGCTTTATTTTTTTTTATTTTTTTCCTTTTCTTTATTTATTCTTTTATTCTCAACTTTGACTTAGATCACCCCAAGGGGTTTTCAACCTAGTCGATTCCTACTAGTGCTCCCAAAGAGGTTTTCACTAGCAGGACTTGAGACTGCTATATTTAATATTTTTTTAAACGAGCCCCATTGACTAGATTTTTGAAGGGGTGCCCTTGCAAGGTTTTTAGTTGTACTGGTCCTATTGGTTGGATGTCCTCAATCAAATACGGAACCAACCATGCAGTGTCTGTTTTTCTCAGTTTTCCTTTTACTCAACAGTTATACAAAAGTACCAATTCTTCGCGATTGATATCTTTCTTTTTAATATGTCAGTCCTACTAAGCTTTTTGTTGACTCTTTCGGGTTTCTTGATGTTGTTGTGCAAGCATCCTTTCTTCTTCTAATTGATTTAACTGATAGAAACATTTTCTTTTGTTAAGAATGTGGTCTAATTCCAGGATGGAGGCTATCCTTATGGCATTAGCACAAAAGTGTAATGGAATTACAACTTCTTGACCATAAACTAACTTAAATGGTGTATGTCCAGTCGATCTTTTATACATTTTTCTCTTGGCCCATAGTATTGTTGGAACATTATCATCCCAATAATCTCTATTAAGTCCACATATTTTCGTTAATCCCGTATGTAATGTCTTGTTGAATGACTTGACAACTTTGTTGTCCTGTGGATGATAAGAAGTCATCTTTTGTGGTCTATCAAGAACTTTTTTAGCAATACTTCAATTGTGTTTTTGATAAAATGAGTTCCCTAATCATTGATTATTATCAAAGGGTAGTTGAATCTGGTTACTATGTTTTCATAGCTGAATTTTGCGATTATTTCATTTGTACAATTTTTGACTGGTTCTACCTCTGCCAATTTAGTTAAGTACTCAAATGTTGTGATTATATATTTTTCCCCAAATATTTTTTCTCTTCTTGGGAATGGACCGACAAAATCAATATCCCAAATTTCAAATGGTAAAATGGGGTTTATCGAATGCAAGGGAATTTGATTTTTCCTTAATGGTTGTCCTATCCTCTGACACTTATCACATTTCTTTATTTTATCTTGACAATATTTATGTAGAGTTGGTCACCAAAGACCAACTTGGATGAATTTTTCTAGCTGTCGTGTCATCTTGGAAGTGACCCTCCACTAGGCCTGCATGTGCTTCATTAATTATGTCCTCATGTTCATGATCTAATGAGCATATTCACAAAATATTATCAATTCCTATCTTGCAAAGATATCAATTCATCAGAGTGAATGTTGCGACTTTCATTTTTAATATTTTTCTTTTGTTGGTTGGGATATCTTCAGGTGCCTTCCCTTCATCTAGAAAGTTTCCAATTTCTTCTAGTTCTTTGGGAGCTGCTTTGACCCTAAATAAATTTGCATATGGTAATTCATCATCTATCCCAGTCAGATCTTCTCCTATCTCAAGTCAGGATAGATGATCTGGGCCGACATTCTTCTTCCCTAGTCGGACTACTACTTTGAATTCGAACTCTTGAAACAGTAGTAGCCATCAACATATTTTTCCTTAATAATGGACTAGTTTATTTACTAGATATTTCAATGTGTGATGGTCGATGAAGAATATAAATGGATTTGCTAGTAAATAATGTCAGAATTTTTGAAGGGAAAAAATCATTGCTAGAGCTTTACGCTCTGTCATTGAGTAGTTTCTTTTTTCTTTATTTAATTTTCGACTGGCATATGCATTTGGGTGGTAGACCATGTCATCATATGGTTGGGCTAAGACTGAGTCGATAGTAACATTAGATGCATTCACATAGACATGGAATTTCCTTGACTAGTCTAGAAATATTAGTATGGGTGCTTCTACCAGTTTTCTTTTCAATAAATCAAAAGATTTATCACATTCCTAGCTCCAATGGAACTCGACTTCTTGATTTAATATCTCGTCAATTGGAAAAGTGACGTTAGAGTAGTGATGGATGAACTTTCTATATTATCTGGATTCCCAAGGAAGATTTTGATTTGTTTATGATTAATTGGCGGTTTCAAGTTGAAAGTAACTTTTATATTGGCCATGTCAACTTTGATTCCATATCTACATACGATGTGGCCCAACAATATGCCTATATGTGTGGCAAAGATGAGTTTTTTGATGTTTAGGGACAAGTGAATTTGTTTGCGTCTTTCCAGCATCATTTTTAACCATTGGATGTGGTATTTCAGTGGGCTTTAGATGGTCCAATCATAAAAGTACACAACCATTGTTTTGTAAATATATTCTTGGAATGCCTTGACCACTACCCTCAAGAAGACTGTTGTGGAATTCTTGAGGCCAAACGACATTACTATGTATGCAAATGATCCAAACTTGTAGACAAATGTGGTTTTTTCCTAATTGTCTTTTGTGATAGGTACTTGATTATATCCAGAGAATCCATTAGTGAAAGAATAAAATTCATGTCTCGTGACTTCTTTGATGATTTCATCAGTGAATGACATCGAGAATGGATCAGTTACAGTAAGTTTTTTCAGTCCGCTAAAGTAGAAACATATTCTTAGTTTCTTTGTGTCATGTTTTTTGGGTTGCACGACCATTGGAATTTCCTATTTCGACTTGTCGATTAGATATATAATTCCATCAACTAGCATTACTTTGATCTCTTTTTGGACTATGGGGTTATATTTATGTGCCAACTTATATGGCCATTTTTTGATAGGTTTGGACCTAGGGATGAGATCGATATTCATCTATCCCATATCTTGTACCAACCCTTTCAGGTCTTTGTAATGTCATGCATAACATCCCTATATTCTTTCGGTACATCGACTATTTCCATGGTTTTCTTGTCGGACCAATAGTCGCCTATTCTATCCATTTTTGGTAGATCATCTATTAAGATGTTGAACTCTTTAGTCTTGATTTCTACATCCATCCACTCTGGTGCTTTAGATTCATCCAATTGGCATTCTCCTTCCACTAATTTACTATAGCTTGAGGGGAAGTCAGGGTTTTCTATATCTTCCTTTTCTTATTTTTCTTCCTTGGTCACTAAGTATATTGTTTTTACATATTTTTGTACTTTTGTATGATTTTTGTTCCATCGAAAACTCTGCCTCGGAAAACTTATGTTTTCCATAACTATTTGATGAGCTATTACATTGTTTGGATTGTGTGTCGACAAAAAATTGGAATTCAAATTTGATCCCATGTTTGTTGGAATACTGAGAGGGGGGGTGAATCAGTATTACCCTTTTTCAACAATTAGCAGTTACTTTTATATTTTGTTAATTACCATAATAGATCAACAATGGACTTGTTTGTAAAATCAATTATATAAATATAAATAATATGAATTACAAGGATTTATGAAGAATAGTGAAGGACACCAATGATTTTTAGAGCACCAACTTTAGGAGACACAAGTCCCCTTCTTTATGGAAACAACCCTAGGAAGCACCAACTCCCTTATTTTTTAGGGAACCATCCCTAGGAAGCACCAACTCCCTTTTCTTTAAGGCACCAAATCTAGGAAGCACCAACTCCCTTTTCTTTAGGGCACCAACCCTAGGAAGCACCAACTCCCTTAAATTACACTTACTTAGTAAAGGATATGAATCCTTCTGTGCTCCTCCCTTCCACCCTCACTTCATAAGAATCACCGGTTCTTCTTCTTGGACTATGTTGTTGTTTTGATCTTCTGATCTAGACTATAGAGACACTTCTTCTTCATAGTTCTTCCTTGCTTGTATAATAACCCAACTTGTGTGAGCTATGAATTATTATGTCCATTTGTTTGGACCATCACACCTCTTTATTTAGATTAAAAAAAATAATGTTTTTTTTTTTTCATTATTATTCAAACATTATCGTGAAGGTTTTCAAATTAGTTAGAGTGATTTTCATAAATCGATCATTGATATGGATCGATTTCATTTTTAACTCAATTCCATGTCTCTACAAATATTGCAGAAATCAAATTCTACAAAGGCACTTCCTTCAAACCATTTACATGTGACCGTATGCACAAAACCATGGGATTATTAATTTAAGCGATGATCCCAGTGCTTCACAACTTATGTGTTTGTAACCCGTGACCAGGGGTTGGAACCTAGTCCTTTAGACTTCGGCCTTCGGGTGGATTCTATTTCATCTAGTCTTTCAAAGTTTGACCTCTCACAAGGATTGATATAATGGTTAGCATGATTCCTGGAACCAAATCAATGGTCTAGCTTTGATCCTTACACTATCATTACACTGCTTTATCCAACGGCCATGACTCAATCAAAGGTTGATATGGATGGCCACTATTTACTTCGGGACTTTGGGACTTTATGGGTTCGGAGGTCCGGGTAATTGTTTTTCCAATTTCCACTGGAGTTGGTCAGCGTCGAAGTGTTCAACATGGGAGTGCTTACATCATCTTTCCACTACATTTTGATCTAAGGTTCATGTGAGAATCCAGAGGGTCTTAGATCAACGGTTAGCATTGAATTTGGCCTTCGGCGCTTTGGGTAGTTGTTGGTTTCCCCCAAAGTACAAAATCCTGGAGTGACGTAACTTGCCGACGTCACTGCTGACTTGGCACTGGCCGAGTGGCTGCCATGTGTCACTTATATTTGTGACTTACATGTACCTAAAATGGAAACTAGACCTTGTTACTTGTCACTGTTTTATTGTGCCACATGTCCTTGCTAACGTGGATTTCCTAATGTGTCACATGTCCTCCTCTTGAATCTAACAGTCGTAGGTTCATCTCAATCCTTGATCCAATGACTGTGATCAGTTCTATATCAATGGTCTAGATTCATTTCAGCCTTCAGGACTTCGGGTTATTCACTTTTCCCACTTCCCAATTCTCCTGGAGTGAGATCCCCAGAATAAAACTTGAGTAACTTGACTTCATATAACAATCCTTCTTTGACACAAAAAAATTAACACGATCCAATGGTTTTCTGGAATTCGACTATTCGGGATCTAGTGAATCCTTAATCCAACGATTGTGATCAGTTCTAGATCAATGGTCTAGATTCATTTCGACCTTCGAGACTTCAAGTTATTCACTTTTCCCACTTCCCAATTCTCCTCGAGTGAGATTCCTTGAATAAACCTTGAGTAACTTGAATTCAACTAATGATCCTTCTTTGACGCAAAAAGATTAACATGATCCAACGGTTGTCGAGAATTAGGTTATTCAGGATCTTGGGCCTTTGGTCTTGCTTATCTTATCCTTCCATTTTATTTTGATTGGACGATCAATATAACTCCCGAAATATTTATTAGACCAGGTGACTGATGTCCTTCCTTGATCTTAATGGATGGAAAACCTTTTGAAGCTCTTGCTTCAGATCTGTTAGTTGATATATAATTCTTTCCAACCTCTAAATTCCCCTCAATATGACGGTCCTAGACTTTCCCGAAATGATAATAGACAGCTCTTATGCATCATCTATTTTGATCTTTTGGGTTTATACTTGGATTCCAACTAAACCAAGATAGGTGATCCATTGGGAATTCAATCCCTATCATGTTAATGTTCTTTCCATTCTGATCTTTGATTAACGTTTCTTGCTTCTGATCTATTTCATCACTATTTCTCCTAAGATTTTAATAATTATTTGTGCATTCTTTACTCCTTTTGTACACAGATTCTTTGTATACTATCTCTCCTAAGCTTTAGAGTCATATGATCACTTTGATCCTATCGTGATCAACAGTGATCACGATCTGCTTCTGTGCAACTTCCTACATTATTTCTTCTGATATATTAGGATCTCAAAGACATATAATGATAATACCATATTGATTTTCTAGACATCAATGCCATAATCAACATTGATATTTTTGTCCCTCTTTGACATCAATGAAAACACCATAACACCATGTCCAACAATGTTGACTTTAGCTTTTCCTTTCTTTTGAATTTGATCAGGACTTGATTTTCCCAAAAAAAAATTGATCTCTCTTGTCACCTCTTGCAAAAGTGTTTCTTCGGGTCTAAATTCAAAATTTTTGAGGAAATTACTCTTGATTTCATTCCAATAAAATGTGTGTCCACATGCTTCTTCAATTTTATACCACTTACGTGGTATATCATCCAATGTATTTGGGAACATATGTGGCCACACACTTTCATTCCGGTAGCCTTCTCTTCTCCATTCTTTCTCTCATTGTTGGATGCGAGTAATTGGGTCAAACCCAGGTTTAAAAGTCAAGATGTCAAGGTTTGCTGGCAATTTTTTTCCACAAAATATAAGGTAGAAATATTCCATGTTTGTAGTTGTGGTGCATGTGTTTCCCACCATCGGGTTGCTTTGCCTCTGAAATATTCAACTAAGCTTTGTACTCTCACGTGTTCTCTGACTGATTTAGAGACCTTGTCGACATGAACTGATAGAATGTTCCTTTCACTGAACCTCAATGGGGGCCTTGTATGTGTATGACTCGGGATTATTGTTGGTGTTTGTTTTAAATTCTTCTCGAGCATGATAGGGAAAACTTGTACTAAAAAACATGATTTTGATCGCTTTTTTGGTATTGCCTCTATCCACTGACACTCCTTAGCTTGAGATTCATAATTCTCCATTTTCCAATTGTACAATTTTGTATTTGAATTTTTTCCTATTGACAATGGTGACCCGACTAATTTTTTTCCTTCACTATTGGGCTCGACGTTGTCCTTTTGCTCATTCATTACTTGATACAATCGCCAGGATTCGTGGACTTTGTCCCATGTCTTGACCCAAGGTTTTCCTTCTTTTGGGTCCAATGGGATTATGATTTTTCTACCACTACCTTTCAATTTAATTCTATCCCTCTCAAGGGATATTATGGCCCTCATGTTTCGACCCCATGGTCTTCCAACTAATCCAAGGTAGGAAAGGATTCCTTTGAACAGATTAATCACTTTGAAGTCGACTCTTGTCGAGATTCCCATTATGGATTTTATGACACTTTTAAGTGTGCCAATTGGTTCAATGAACCTATGATCTTCTAGTTTTAGAAAATTCATTATTGGCTGAAGTAAGGATTTCCTGAGCCGAACCCATGTTTCTCTAAGGAGGATATTTACTTGGGAACCAAAGTTGGCTATGACTTTTTTAGTCATATGTCCATCAATTTCTAGGTCGACTCGTGGGTCAAATTCATTTGTATGTCTTTCTTGAGACAATTGTCGAATACTTTTGACTGGTCTTTGATCTTCTTTATATTCTCTTAGAATGCCCAGTAGGTCGATCAAGCAACCAAATAATTATTTTTATTTTAGTAATTGGAGAATTTCATCAAGACCAGTGTCTGGGATATTTGCATGTTCTCCTTTGTTTCCCTTTACTTTGTCATGGTCGATGTTTTTGAAGAATTTCATTACTTCCCGCATTAGTTTTTTTTCGTGTTCTAGGTCTGGAATGTGTTTCAGACTCCCGTCTATCGAATTAGCGGGTCTGGATAAGTGTCTTCACCAACTCCTGGACATGTTACTACATGGAGGTTTTTTGAATTTAAAATATCATGTTTTAGCACTACATGCAAGAGGTTTACATTTCATTTATTCATTGCTTTGTCTAGCATAATTGGATAGTCTTCAAGGGAGTGATATCCCACTCCACAAATTTTGCAGAACTTGAGATCAGTTATTTCCTTTATTGGTAAATCTGGGCTTATGTTGTCATCCTTCCAACAATTAAAGCAATAGTAGCATCCTCAACCATGTCCTCTATCGAATGTTCCTCTTCCTCCTCTTCCTTGGCCTTGATAACCTCCATGGCCTCGACCTATGTAATTGTGTCCATTGCCTTAGTCGACGTTTTGGTCGACTGTTTGTGCATGATAACTGAATGGATATTTTTTCTATTTTCCCCTTTCAACTGACATTCTTGTGTTGAATGATTGTTTTCCTCACATATGTGGCACCATTTTGGTTGCCCCTTCCTTATAGTATGTGGGAAATCTCTTGTGGCGTCATTTGTTACACCTTCACATATATCACTAAATGTTTCAATTTGAATTCATCGGACTGTTGGATCTAATGCATCACTAAATTTACAACAATATTTTGTATGTCCTTCACTAGAACAGATTGTGCACCATAGCTCATTGCGTGATATCGACATATTTTTTTATTGATTTTTGCAATTCTGCAAGTTTTTCTTCCAGTCTTTTCTCAATGATTGATGAAGTCAAGCGCCCTCATCACCCATTTCTATTTGTTGGGATTTTTTCAATGCTTCTTCACATGTCTAGATATCGTTCATAAATAATGGTACCCTGCTTCTTTTCAATAAGCCCGCTACAGACCATTGTACAAGCATTTTTTCTTCAATTATGTAGGGAATTTGACTTTAAAGGTCTTTAAATGTTTTATCATATTTGCGGACGGTTTCTCCCAGATTATTCTTGATTTATTTCAGATTTTGTGCTTCCAGGTGGCTTGTGTCTCATGTTGAGCTTTAGCTCTAAACGCAACAACAAATTGTGCCATTCGTTTATCCTTATCGGTTATATCAACTACATCCTATAATTTATCTCAAACGAACCAATGTCACTTGGTATCTACATTGCCTTCATAGATCGGGATGTGATTGAGGCCCATTGTTATTTTCTTGAATTTTTTCAATGGTGGGACTATTGCAAGAGTTTGGGTTGAAGTCGAATAGGAATTCAAACTACTTTTTGAAGTTGAAGTCTAACTATTCGACTTGACCAATGCAATATGCTAGTCGTCTTCAGTTAGAATGTATTCAAGTTCTAAATTTGTTTGTTCTTTTCTTGGGTTTAGACCATATGTTTGACAACCTTTGTCTATATACTCGAAAACTTATCCTTTGAAGGGTTGTGTCGATTCATTTTCACTATCTGTTGATTTAGAGTCTTCCAAAAGTAGATTCAGAAGGGGGGCGGAGCCGTGAGATCTCTTATATGGAGGAGTATATCCTCTGGTTTATTTTCAATATTTTCTTATGCTTCAATTAGCAATGTATCTCTTATCTGACTAGCATTGTCAGTTTGACACCACACCCTTGGTGATTGTGTATCCACATGAAGTATTTCATGGAGGAAGTATAGAATACGTGGGTTAGGGATTCTTACAAGGGAAAGTAAAACTGTGGGTCCCAAATCATCAATCTCCATACTATCGACTTTGTCAATTTCTTGTTGGACACCATCGACTGCCATACTCACTTGCAAGATTTTACTCCTCCAAGGAGCCATCGAGCACTCTCAATGGTTGCTCCAGTGATCTGCCATGCCTGGGTAGGTTTCTTATGAGAATTTTTGAGATCCCTTTCATTTCATAACTCTTCTCGCCTCTTTTGACTCTTGTCCCACACTATTTTTTGAATATTTTTTTGAGTGTTTATGGGTTTGTATTCGACGTGCAAACTTCGCACTTAATTCAGTTATCTTCCTCTCGACTTCTGACATTTTCAACTTGGGTGTGCTTCGACTTCCACTTATGTAATCTCATGGATTTTCCAACCCCTCGTCGTCAACCCAACTTACTCATGGTCACCAGTCTTGCTCATTTTGGTCGATTTCATTTCTTCATAAAATAGTCCCAAGCTTCTCTCGTATATTTGGAGTTAGATTCTATAAATCCTTCCCACTCTTCTTGTTTTTCTTGCCAATTGGAATTCAGAGGAATATTTTTCAAAAGGGGTCAGTATTCAACAATTTCCTCGATTCCCATGTCTAAAAGGAAATTATGAAGCAAAGACGAGACAATGCAAAGGAACATGTCATGTAGTTATGTGTAGAATTTGTTTTTGATGGTTTCGATTGACTCTCTATATTCTATTGCTTGTTATTCAATGTAATATCACACTATATTCTCGAACCACTCATTGAGGTTTGTTCTTCCTCTGTTTACAATTTTGTGCATCAATTTCTCATCAAGAGTGAGTCTGTGTATTAGATTGATTGAGATATTCATATTGTGCTTCTGGAATGGCTTCTAGGAATCATTCATGTGTCTCTGAAAAGAACTGAGTACATGCTTTATCTAGCGTCAGTCAGTTTCTACGTCCTTTGAGGTTAACATCTATGTGCCTTTTTCTCTATGCATGCTTGAGTTCAAAATATAGGCAACATAACCAATATTCTAGTCTAAGGGAAAGTACATTAAGTTATCGGTAGATCCTTACATAGAGCAACACACATTACAACATCATATATATAAACACATAGAGACAAGTAGACACACACAAGAAGTGGGAGAATCATCATTGCATTTTATTACATAACCTAAATAGTATCTCTCTTTACATTACATAGCCACACACACACACATATATGATATATAGTTACTTTTCGGTTACATTTATTAAATGTTTGTTCAGTTGACTCTAGTTGTTTATTCGACCAACTTTCCTAATTGATTTCTGCAATCGAATTGACTAGTCAACCGGTGGGTCTAGTCGACAGAGACGACTATCCCCTACAACAATATATCTCCAAAAGTATAGGAAACAAATATCTAAAATATTTACCACATGTAACCAGAGATCTCCCTCCGTCTCTTCAAAATTTCAAGGTCTTAAACATCCAAGAAAATAAACTATAGCGAAAGTGCCAAGATGACCTATTTGAAATTGATTTCAAGAGCATTCAAGAATCTTAACTTCCACATGGAAGGTCTTTAAAATTATAGCCAACCAACATCTGAAATTTTTACCACTTGTACCCAGAGATCTTGCCTCTTCAAAATTTAAGGTCGGAAATATCCTAGAACATAAGTTATCGCAAAAATTCCAAGCTGACCTGAATTTGATTTTGCAACTCTTCCCTTTTGGAATGATATTCAATATTTGTTCATCCATTTTTCACACACACAATTTCTCTCAAT
>ML799331.1:459002-487240 GCA_009831015.1 Picea engelmannii
TTTTGTTATGATTGAATTTTCCTATATGTGCTTTGCAAAGAGACAAGAAAGCAGTTTAACAAGACATATTGAAGGACAAGCTACTAATAGAACATGTTAGCATTTATGGTTTTGTAGTGTTTATATATTATTATTGTACGAAATACTAAGTGTGCTTTTGTTTGGTGCCAGTGTCCTAATAAAAATCTAGGTATAGTGAATTCAAATGTTTTATAATAGTTCCAGTGTCCTAATCAAAATCTAGGTATAGTGAATTCAAATGTTTTTTAATAGTTGTATACATCCCAAGATCAATATGATTTAGACATACTGATATCAATAGGATTTAGACATACCAATATCAATAGGATTTAGACATCAATGACTGTTGATTATTTGGGTTGGTTGTCATTGATGTCAACCCTTGAAGAAAGTCAGGTAGCGAATTCCAGTAGCACAAAAGTTTGAGTAATGGACCCAAGTTTGTTTGATGCATAATGGTATGAGTTTTATTATATTTGAAGGTAAGACTATTCTAGATGGATAGTATATGGCATGCCATTTCCGATGGTATGTGGAACGTCACGTAACTCCTCACAGTTAGAGAGTTATGGCCATGTGAAGTTGGAGAACCCTCATGAGTCATCTAGAACCCCCAAAAAGTCAAAGTAGTCAAAGCGGTTGCAAAGAAGAATTTATTTAAATAATAAAGTGAAGTGATGAGTGTATTATAAGTCAAAGTGGATACAAAATAAATTATTTAAATAATAAAGTTAATGGAGAAATTACTAAGTGGACAAGTGGTTAGAAGTGGGTTAGCCCTAAAATAAAGAAAGTGGTTTAAGATGGTTAGAAGGTAACCCCTTGATGAAGCTACATAAAAGTATAAATAAGAGGCAAGGGTCTCTCATTTTAATTACACTTGAGCATATTGAATATCTACAAGTGATTGAGGTAACCAAAGTATATCTAAGGTAAATTTCATAGGGAAGGTGAAGTAAATAAGGTCAAAATTCAAGGGAGGGTAAATTCTTTTGATGATGGGTCGTTGTATTTTGGAGTTACACTCCATGGAAAATAGGGTTTGTGGCTAGTCCTGAAACTAGTCTAAAACAAGTGCTTCAGGTAAAAACGTCATAAATTCTTCATAACGGATCCAAATTAAGTAAGACCAAATGTATTGGTTAGAGAATAATCTTATGTATTTTGTGTACCATTTTCAGATCCATACAACAAATATTATGTGCGGGGCACGCTCTACACGTGTTCTCTCTAGAATAAGACAAAATTCAACAAGGTATTCCATTTTTGTTATAACTCCTTTTCTGAAAGGTTCCAAGTAGTGAAATCTTGAGGAATTGCATAAAAGAAAATGAAGAACATTTGGACTATTTTCAGATCTTTATTCATTACAAGTAAATAGTTATGATTATTTCAAGTTAGGGTTGTTGACTAATCCAAAATTAGTCATGTGAGACTAAAGTAAAGTTTGATTAAAATGTTAGTATCTTGTTATTAAAGTTAATGAAGGTTTGTAGGTATGTGATCATATACACCGGGTATGTTACAAAGTTACTAATCAGATTTGGATGATGAAATTGATGAAGGATTTTGGTTGAGGTACATGTTGGGTACATGGTTGAGACAAGTAGTTGATGAGTTGACACATACATGAGGTGTATAGTTGATGATGTTGGTACATCTTGATGAGTCATAGTCGATGAGTAGTTGACGCATGATTGTTACATACTTGGTACATGGTTGGAGGCACTTGTTAGTATTATTGTTGACACATGATTTATGGATGATGTAGCATACTTGTCTTGGTATATTATTAGAAGCACATATTGATCTTGGTGATGATTATGAGTTGTTGTGTTATGCTTGGTTGATGCACGTCTTGGTGATATTTTACATATGTTTGGGATTTGTCTTGGTGATTGATATTGGTGAGTAGATATGATTTGGTTGATAAGATTGATGAGACATGTTGTTGTGATAGGTTGTTTGGACAAGTTATTGTGACAGGTTATTTGTACAGGTTTGGTGCATGGTTGATGCATTTGTTTATGGTATAGGTTGAGGTACAGGTTGATGTACAGTACATGTCGACACAGGTTATTGGTACAGGTTGTTACAAGTTGTTTGGTGCAGGTTGATTGGTACAGGTTTACATCAGTTTATCTCACAGTGATAGTGTGACAATGGTTCCATCATTCTACTTATATTTTAGGGCGATTGGACGGGGCAAGGACAAGTGGTTGTAGCCTAAGAACATAGGGGGTTGTAGCCTCCTTCTGGTTGTAGCGAGAGAATTGAGTATTTGGAGCTTCCCTCAGGTTGTAGCCTGAGAAACTAGGGGGTTGACGCCTCCTTCTAGTTGTAGCTGGAAAACAAAGGAAATTGGTGCTTCCAATTAATGTAATTCTTAAAGCATAAAAGAAAAAAACATTAGGTGGTTTTCTCCCGCTTTGGGTTTCCACGTAAAAAAACTGGTGTACTATGTATGTGTATGATTGTTCATTTGTTCATTGTTTATTTACTTTGCAACTATTCAATGATAATGCTACATTGATATAACACTTGCATTTTGTGGTTAAAATGGATTAAATTTCTCTATTATTGATTCACCCCCCTTTTAGTAATCTAACAATTGGAATCAGAGCCAGTTCCTTCATAAATCAGTTTAACCATTGGAAGGAGATCATGGATTATTCTAAGAATGGAGTACCACTCTTTAATGGTCAGAATGAGTTAAAGTATGAGATATGGAGCAGAAGAACGAAAGTATTTTTACAGGCACATGGGAAATATATTTGGCTATTATTTGTTACAGGATATGATAGTTCAAAAAGGGAAAAGATTGCAACCAAGAAGGAATTGAAGAAGAATAACAAAATAGCAATGGATTTAATCTAGGACGGATTAACTAATCGGGTAAGAGAAAAGGTTGGTAAATGTTCATCAGCAAAAGAACTTTGGGATAAGTTACAGAACATATATTATTCACCCATCGAAAATTCAGAAAATTCCAAAGAAGATGCAGGTACATATCAAGAAAAAATATGTTCACCATGTTAAACAAATTCAGAAGATGAAGAGTACATAATCAACAGAGATATGTTGTTTTTCTTTAATTGTGAAAAATGCGGACATCTTGAAATAGAATGCCATGAAGGAAATGAGAAAAAAAAACTAATTGAAAAAGAAGACAATTATGAAACAAAATTGATTAGTGCTTTAGATGAACTAAGAAAAGAAAGAGAAGAAAACAAATCACTCAAGAAAGAATTGATGAAACAAAATGAAAGTGTTCACATTTTTGAAGAACCCAGTAGGTCATCGAGAACTTAAGAACTCAGCTAGAAGCCAGAAAGATCGAAGAAAATATTGAATATCAAAAGCAACATTTGGAATCCAACATAGCAGCACACAAGGAAGAAGCAAGAATGAGAGAGAATATATTGACAAATCATTTTAAGGAAAGAACTAATGATCTAAATCAGCATGAGGCAGAGTTTGGTTAAGAAGAGAAAGGACTTGAAGAAGAAATAATCACATTAAAAATCTATCTTGAAGAAGCGAAAAGAACATAAGAAGTCATGAAGTCTCAGATAATGAAGAAAGAAGAAGAGGTTGAGAAGCTTGAAGAAGAAGTTGTCACATTGAGAAGAAAAATAATCAAGCTCAACAAGAATGTTGAAGAGACAGAAACATACACATTAGTTATAGAGAATGAAGAGAATCACTCTAGGTTGCTAGAAAAGAAGAATGAAGAAAATAGAAAGAGTTATACAGAAGTACTCAAAGGAAGGAATCATGGTCAACCGGAATCTAAGAAAACTATTGAAGATACATCTTCAAGAAGACCATCCATGTTCAAATCATAAAGAAGCTTCAATCATGATCATGATCAGTCAAGGCAAAAATTCATAAGTACTACACCAAAAAGAAGATCATTCACTCCCAGGTATGCAAATTTCTTTTATGGTCATTGTTTTTATTGTACTAATTTTGGACATAAGGTTGCAGATTGTAGGGATTATAAAAGAAATGTTCAAGCAAGAAATGCCTATGTGGCCCCATGTGACATGGAATGTTACAAATTTCATACTTATGGACACATAGCTAGTGATTGTAGAAGCATGATCGATACTTACATGAAATAGAAAATTGATATCAAATATAAGAAAGTATGGATAAGAAAACATGAAGAACAGGTGAACAAATACCGAATCCCAGATATCAACAGATTGGAAATAAAACAAGATGAAGAAAATTCTACAGAGAAAATGAAAGATGTTAGACACATAAAGGTTTGGAAAATAACTGAATGAAAAGAAGGACAAATAAATAAGGAACATGTTCAAGAGATTGTATTTTCAAGCATTGTAGTGAAAGATGAATCCACGGACAAAAGGAAAGAAGTCAAAGCTCAGAGAGATGATGAATCTACCAATGAAGATGATGATGAATACACATCAGAGAAGGAATTGTTTTGAGCCATCTATCTTAGAGATTCCCAGATAATATGAATAATAGATAGAGGGAGTCTATGCGGTAGCTGAGACAGACCAGAGAACCATCCTAGGAGAAGCTTGTAGAGTTTGAGTAGACAAATTCAATGCATTTAGTTAGCAGAAGTACAATATGATAGATCAATCAGTTGTAGTAGTATTTCATGATAGTACAATGACATATGAGTCAAAATTATGGATAGTTGTGTAGTAGAGTCTTGGTCAGTATGGACATATATGGATTCGTAAGAACACTTAGTAGGTTTGGAAAGATATATGACAGTGGAAGAGAGCATGGATTCCAAATTGACTGATATTTTTTGGACATATGCAGTGCATACAAAATTTCACATTCAAAACAGAGTAATGCTCAGAAACAACAATGAAAAAACTCCCTACGAGCTATGGAAAGGAAGACTAGCAAATGTGAAGCACTTCAGAGTATTTGGAAGGAAATGCTACATCAAAAGAGAAGATGGAAAAATGGGAAAGTTTGACTCTTGTGTCGAAAAAGGAGTACTTTTTGGTTGCTCAAGTACAAGGAAAGCATACAAGTGTTACAATATGAGATTGAACAAAGTTGTGGAAAACATCAACGTAACAATTGATGAAATAGGTAGACGAGAATCAAAGGAAGAAGAAAATGAATCAGTGGAACAAATTTATAAAGAAGAAGCAAAAGATGAAGAAGAAGTAGAAGAGAAAGATGAAGAAGATCAGACAGAAGTAGAAGATCAATTTCAGCAAGTGCCTCCAAAGACACCTAGTAAACGAGTACAAAAGAATCATCCTTCAGATTAGATTATCGGAAACTAGGATGCAGGAGTTGAGACTAGAAGAAGAATCGGTTCACTAGAACAAATGCACCTAGCACTCTTATCTACAATTGAACCAAATAGTTTTGAAGAGGCTAGCAAGGATGAATTATGGAATAAGGCCATGAATGAAGAATTAGATCAAATAGAGAAAAATGGCACTTGAGAATTGGTTCCAGGACCAAAGACGAAGAATGTGATTGGCACAAAGTGGGTTTTCAGAAATAAATTGAATGAAGATAGACAGGTTACAAGGAACAAAGCTAGATTGGTATGTAAAGGATACACACAGGTTGAAGGAATCGAATTTGAAGAGACATTTGCCCCAGTTGCCAGAATGGAAGCAATCTGATTGCTCTTAGCTTATGCATTCTCCAAGAATATTAAAGTGTATCAAATGGATGTGAAATCAACCTTTCTGAACGAGAAACTTGAAGAAGATGTCTACATTGAACAACCAGGAGGATTTTAGTTGTCAGAGAACATAGATTACATGTGCAAATTGAAGAAGGTATTGTATGGTCTAAAACAAGCTTCTAGAGCATGGTACTCTAGACTGGATAAATATTTAGAGAAGACAGAGTTCAGAAAAGGAAGTGCAGACAACAACCTCTACATCAAGGAAACTCAAGATAGTATTTTATTAATTGAAGTTTATGTTGATGATATTATTTTTTGAAGTACTGATGACAAGTTAAGCTAGAAATTTGCAAAGGATATGCAAAATGAATTTGAAATGTCATTACTCATTGAACTATCCTTCTTTTTGGGTCTTCAGATACGTCAAAGCAACCGAGGAATTTTTATTTCTCAAACTAAGTATATCAGATAAATGCTAAAGAGGTTCAGAATGGAAGATAGCAAACCAGTTACCACTCCTATGAAAACCAGTTGCAAGTTGAGCAAAGATGATAATTCAAAGTCTACAGACCAGAGGCAATACAAGTCAATGATTGGTAGCTTACTATATGTGACAACATCCAAACCAGATGTAATGCAGGTTGTTGGACAGGTGGCACGATTTCAAGCAGCACCAAAGGAATCACATGTATTAGCAGTGAAGAGGATTTTCGGATATCTCAAAGGAACATAAGATTTTGGATTATGGTATCCAAAAGGAAAGGATCTATCACTTATTGCCTACACAGATGTAGATTGGGCAGGTTGCATTGATCACCAACGAAGCACCAGTGGAGCAACGTTCTACTTGGGTGAGTGTTTAGTATCTTGTCTAAGCAAGAAACAATCATCAATATCTTTATCTACAACCAAAGAAAAGTATATTGCAACAACATGATGTTGTACTCATGTTTTATGGATGAAACAAACTTTGAAAAATATACAGGTTGCGTATGACGAGCCCATTCCAATCTATTGTGATAATACAAGCACCATCAGTATCTCAAAGAACCCGGTGATGCACTCCAAGACGAAGCACATTCAAATAAAGTATCACTTTCTATGGGAACATGTTGTAGAGAAGAACATCATAGTTGAATATGTGGTCACAAAAGAACAAGTGCCAAACATCTTTACAAAATCGCTTCCATGTGAAGCCTTTGAGTATATTTTTCAGAGACTCAGAGTATTTCTACTCCAAAATGAATGCTTTTGAATGCTTATCTTATGTGTCTTATATTTACATGAGGAAGCACCATAAATAGAACACTTCAGGTTGGGATATCAATTTCAGGAAGAGTTCAGTTAGGGGGATCAACCCCAGATGGAAAGATACCTCTACCATTGATGACAAAGGGGGAGATATTTATCATATGCAAAGGCAAATGCTTGGAGAAAGAGTAGAGAAGCATGGTTCCATGGGGAGCGATGGTCACATGGGGAGCATGAGTGATATGAATTCAGTATTGCATCAAAGTGTTTCCATCAATTCCAAAGGGGAATATTGTTGACTATTTGGGTTGGTTTTCATTGATGTCAACCCTTGAAGAAAGTTTGGTAGCGAATTCCGGTAGCACAAAGGTTTGGGTAATGGACCCAAGTTTGTTTGATGTATAATGGTATGAGTTTTAAAATATTTGAAGGTAAGACTATTCTAGATGGATAATACATGTCATGCCATTTTTGGTGGTATGTGGAACGTCACATAACTCCTCACAGTTAGAGAGTTATGGCCATGTGAAGTTGGAGAACCTTCATGAGTCATCTAGAACCCCCAAAAGGTCAAAGTAGTCAAAGTGGTTGCAAAGAAAAAAATATTTAAATAATAAAGTGAAGTGATGGGTGTACTATAAGTCAAAGTGGATACAAAATAAATTATTTAAATAATAAAGTTAAAGGAGAAATTACTAAGTGGACAGGTGGTTAGAAGTGGGTCATCCCTAAAATAAGGAAAGTGGTTTAAGATGGTTAGAAGATAACCCCTTGAAGAAGCTACATAAAAGTATAAATAAGAGGAAATGTTATCTCATTTTAATTATACTTGAGAATATTGAATATCTACAAGTGACTGAGGTAACCAAAGGATATCTAAGGCGGATTTCAGAGGAAAGGTGAAGTAAAGAAGGCCAAAATTCAAGGGAGGATAAATTCTTTTGATGATGCTTTCTAAGGTATGTTATTTACAGGTCATCTCACCATTTTAGCAATAAATTATTTTCTAGAATGATTCAGACCGAGAAATCTAGAGGCCATTGAGGAAACATATCCAAGTACCCGTGATAAAAAAATTCAACTTGTGGTTCGTTGTATTTTTAGAGTTACACTCCACGGAAAATAGGGTTTGTGGCTAGTCCTGAAACTAGTCTAAAACAAGTGTTTCAGGTAAAAACGCCATCAATTATTCATAACATATCCAAATTCAGTAAGACCAAATCTATTGGTTAGAGCACAGTCTATAGTATTCTTTGTGCATGGCATTCTCTACAAGTTCACTCCCTATAATAATCCAGAATTCAACAAGGTATGCCATTTTTGCTATAACTCCTTTTCTTAAAGGTTCCAAGTAGTGAAACCTGGAGGAATTGCATAAAAGACACTGAAGAACATTTTGTACAATTTTTCAGATATTTATTCATTATAGATACATAGTTATGATTATTTCAAGTTAGGGTTGTTGACTAATCCAAAATTAGTCATGTGAGACTAAAGTAAAGTTTGATGAAAATGCTAGTCTCTTGTTGTTAAAGTTAAGGAAGGTTTGCATGTATGTGATCATATACACCAACTCTGTTACAGAGTTACAAATCAGATTTGGATGAAAAAATTGATGAGGGCTTTTGGTTGAGGTACATGTTGGTTGAGACAAGTAGTTGATGAGTTGTCACATACATGAGGTGTATAGTTGATGATGTTGGTACATCTTGATGAGTCATAGTTGATGAGTAGTTGATGCACGATTGGTACATACTTGGTACATGGTTGGAGGCACTTGTTAGTAGTATTGTTGACACATGGTTTATGGATGATGTCTCATACTTGTCTTGGTATATTATTAGAAGCACATATTGATCTTGGTGATGATTATGAGTTTTTGTGTTATGCTTGGTTGATGCACATCTTGGTGATATTGTACATATGTTGAGAGTTGTCTTGGTGATTGGTCTTGGTGAGTAGATCTGATTTGGTTGATAAGATTGATGAGACAGGTTGTTGTGATAGGTTTTTTGGACAGGTTATTGTGATAGGTTATTTGTACAGGTTTGGAGCATTGTTGATGCATTTGTTTATGGTACAGTTTGAGGTACAGGTTGATGTATGGTACATGTTGGCACAGGTTATTGGTACAGGTTGTTACAAGTTGTTTGGTGCAGGTTGATTGGTACAGGTTTACAACAGTATATCTCACAGTGATAGTGTGACAGTGGTTATATCATTCTACTTATATTTCAAGGCAGTTGGACGGGTCAAGGACAGGTGGTTGTAGACACCTTCCGGTTGTAATCGGAGAACATAGGGGGTTGTAGCCTCCTTCTAGTTGTATTAAGAGATTTGGGGAGTTGGAGCTTCCCTCAGATTGTCACCTGAGAAACTAGGGGGTTGGAGCCTCCTTCTAGTTGCAGTTGGAAAACAAAGGAAGTTGGTGCTTCCAATGAATGTAATTCTTAAATACATATAAAAAAAAAAAAACATTATGTGGTTTTATCCCGCTTTGGGTTTCCATGTAAAAACATGGGTGTACTGTGTATGTTTATGATTGCTCATTTGTTCATTGTTTATTTACTCTGCAACTACTAGATGATAATGCTACATTGATATAAAAATTGCATTTTGTGGTTAAAAATGATTAAATTGCTCTATTCTTGATTCACCCCCCCTCTCAGTAATCCAACAATGACAGATAATGTCTAAAGCTCAATAGGAAATTGAATCTAGCCAATAAAAATATATAAAGTTCATAAAACATAAGGTCAATTTCAATCCCAGAATAAAAAAAGAAACATATGTTTGGAAAAGCATTCTAGCCTATTGATATTCTTGAGACAAAGACAAATAATAATCTCAATGAAGAGGTCTTTATTGCTAGGTTGGCATGTAGAGTTTTTTTTCCATCTAGCCAACTAAATTTTCTCTTAGTGAATCTAAGTAGCATACAAGGCTATTTGAATAGATTTTTTTCCTTTTTGTATAGATTCATATCGACACAATCCAATTTATTTTTTTATTAGTCCCCAACAATCAAAACTAGCTTGGCTTAATGATGTTTTTTTGCTTAGCTTCTAGTCTACTTTGTCTATTGTAGCAATTGTGGTAGTGTTAGGGACCACAACTCTCATATTTATTTTGTCTTTTGTGTCATGATCTACATGTCCTACTAGGAATTTGTATATTTCCTATTGCTCTACTCATTTCAGAGATAACTATTCTTTCTAAAAATTCTACCAATGAATGGACACATTGGCTATAGCAAATCGACTTCATTTTTTTTCTAGGTATGTTTATCCCATAGCATACTATGCAAAAAGATATCCACTTCTCTTTATCTTCCTTGATCTACAATATGCTTCAAAAGAACTTTACCACTTTGATACTTTAGACAATATAACAATTTATGTGTTACTATGTTGCTAAATATGTGCAATTAATTCTTGTTGTAATATAGGTTGATATTCCTAGTTTCTTCTCTTTTATTCATTTTATTTTTTTGTTTGTTAAATTAACCTAGTATTTAGTAATGGCATAAGACAAATTGTTTTTTATTGTAGACATACTTATCTTCTTAAACAAATTTTCCCCTTTTTTCCTATGCTTGAAGGAAAATATGCCTATGACCCTATTATTATATTTTAATCTTGTAAAACAAATAATTTAGTTGTTTTTGCACATCATACATCATATAGTAGCAAAAATTAACAACCAATGGAAAAACGCTCTCAGTTACCTCTTATAACAAGAGTTGTTATCATAATGCATAATGTAGCAATGCATCATGCCAATAACAACACAAATTTGAAATTGAACAACATATAGGTTCATATTCTTAGTTTATGTTATTTTTTTCATTGATTTTTTTTCTTTCTTTCAACTAAATAAATATTTATTAGCATTGTACGACAAATTGTTTTCATTTTATACATGATCATTTGTTTAGATGAATTTTTATTTGTTTTCTCATGTTAAAAAAATAATGTCTATGATGCTACCATTATTTTTTTCACTAGCAAAATAAATAGCTTCGTTGTTCATGGACAACACATAGTAAGAAAACCCATCAACCATTGTTGGACATGCATTAGGGAAATGCAATTTTGAAAGAAAAACCTAAGTGTTGAGGAACTACGAGTAGCAGAGTACAAGCAAAGAAGAGCACTCATAAGCAAAGCGTGTAGTAAAGGTGCATACAGTATCGCAGATAGAGAAAGAAAAAGCAGAAAGCATAGGAAGAAAGCAAAGGAAGAAAAAAGCAAGCAAAGAGGAAAAAGAATAGTTCAACATGCAAACGTAAAAGTGGAAAGAACAATAGGCGAGCATGCAAAAGCAACACACAGGCGTAAAAGCAGGAAAATCAGAACTAGATAGAAGCACAACTTGAGTTATAGTTGAGTCTAGATGAGTTGTCATAGGGTTTTGAGCCCTAATTTTATGTATAAATATGAAATGGGTTGGGCAAGTTATAGGTTTGAATGTTAGAGGGGTTGATTCTATGGGTATGTGAGAAGGGTCATGTGTGAGAGTGTTGAGCTGATAAGGACTTGAGAGGGAAAGAGTATGTATATGAGGAGTTAGGGAAATTATAGAAGAGAGAGGTTTGCATTGCAGAGTAACCAGGTAGGATGGGAAGTAACTCTGATGTATCTGTTGTAGCGCAGTGCGCAAGCCTGAAAGGATTCTTGAATGCAAAATAAAGAACCTAGTCATTGTGGATGTAGCCCAAAGTTGGGTGAACCACTTTAACTCTTGTGTCTCTACATGTGTGTTTGATGATTATTGTATGTTATGCATGTTAAAATTGTTTTTCTTTGAATATGAATATTGCACAGTTGCTATGAATGATGGGTTATAGTCTACTTCAGGTTATGATAATACTCATTAAGCAAATTAACTAAGGAATCTAAGGATAACAGACGTAGAACACAACGCACAACATAACGAAGTAGTAATAAATATGTCAATGACCTAGTTTTCCCTCACACCTACAAAAACTTGGTTCCTGCAGTCCCAAATAGATACTTCGAGTGAGACTTCGCCTGCGTGCAGGTGATGCCGAAAGGGCCAGTTTTGTTGGTGAGATAATTCGAACCCGGGGTCTTACTTAATTGTGCATGTTACCGTCCTTATACATATATACTAACTTGTAGAAGTCTCCAACCCACTTGGTGTGTCCTTGGAGGCACAAGCCTAAGTCCAAACCCATTGTCACCTCGATATGGAATTCTTTCATCTAGGCTCACTCCTAGGGAAGTCAATGGGGTTAGAACCTATTTAACTATGTGAAGGTTGAATTAATGATCTAGGAGTTAAATGAATTAATTTGTTAAGGAACCCAACCCAATGAAAGGTAGTCAATGCAAGGATGCAAAATCTTTAATGATAAGAAAACCCTTTATTTAAAAAATAACAATTAAACCAGTGCCTAAAAATTACCACAATGGAGTCAAAGAGATATATAGCAAAAGTATGATTATGAGATATTCACAATGAGAAATAATTTTAGACAATATGTGTTGAGATGAAAAATAAATGCTAGAAATAAAGAATGATATTAGACAAGTATTCACAAAAAAAATGCTCCAAAGTAAAGTGCTTGGGAAAGTAACTTGTTTGTAAAGTAAAATCACATGGAAGGCAAATTACACAACTTAAACAAGGAATTTGATTGAAATATAAACTTGAGATACAATCTTGTGAAAGTAATGTGTTGGTTGATTTTAAGATAAGTTTTAAGTCTCTCTTGAATTAGGGGAATTAAAGTGTGAGAGATATAAGCCTAGACTATGTGACTACCCCAAGTCCCTTCCCCTTCAACCAAAAGTAAATGTTGGGTGCTAAAGTAGAAGGACAAGCAAGGTCCTTTCCTAGCTCCACAGGTAAGATCCATAATGATTGGGGGCTCAAGCAAGGAGGACACTTAGTGTCGTGAAGTCGTCCCCGACTTACACCCCTTGTAGCATCCCAAGTCACCCTATTTTGGTGATTGAAAGAATGAATGGAGTTAGTGCCTACTTAGACTAAATATGATTACTTCCCAAAGAAAAATAGATTACTCCTCTAATTAATCTAGGTGTGGTTAATTTGTCAGTGAATTTAAAACTAAAGCAATGAGTAAATTTAGATCCTAGCCTCACGATATTACATGGATGGCTAAGCCAATATCTTTACAAGGTGTGGGCACAAGTGAAAATTATTTAAACTTGAAAAATAAAGAGAAACCTCACAACAATGGCCAATATGGAGGAAAAACCTATTGGTTTTGGCCAAGGTGGGTAAAAATAAAAAAATGTAGAAAATAAATTTAGATCATAGCCTTACGATATTGAATGGATGGCCAAGCCAATCTATTTGCAAGGTGTAGGCAAAAGCATAAAATATTTTTTACACTATACATAAATTAAACTTTGAGTGGAAGAATTCAATCCCAAGAGACTCTCTTGGATTGCTTACAATGTTGAGAAGATAGAGAAAAAGAAGAGGTTTTTTGGCACCACCACTTAGGATGCTTCCTTGAATGTTTTGGGGGCCAAGTGTGTTAAAATCCTCTTCCAATACCTGCAATAACCTGCAAAAACAACAAGCAATTCTTGTCGCAAATTGCTTAAAGATGCCTTAAAAAAATTTATTTAATGAAAAAATGATATTCATAAAATTTAAAATAAAAATTATGAACATGAAAATAGATGTTAGATTGCATTTTTTATATTAAAAGAGATAAAACCTAAGAAATAATGGTTGAAAATAGAACAAAAAATTTAAATAATCTTTATGTGGTTGAAAAATATAGATTTCCAGATCTGAAATCCCTTCTTCAAGCCTATGGTAACCTGTAGATTTTTGCAAACCCTTGCTACAAAAATACAAAGAAGGTAAATATGTTCTACTAACTTGAAAAATTCTTTCCAAATTAATTAGAAACAACTTACTTAGAATAATAGTAAGACTACTATTAATCTATCCCAAGAAAAATATTTTTCTTGGATCTTCAATGGAAATGAAAGAAAGGAAACACAAAATAAATAACTTGCAGCAATATTATCTCATACACAACAAAATAATGGCTCCAAGAATACTCCAAGATACCAATATATCCTCTAAAGCTTCAAAAAAAATTATTCACCAAGAAAAGAACATGCCAAATAGCACCAAAGACCATGAGAGAAAAATGAGAGAATGGAGAAGAGATGGGAGAGATTTGGGCATAGTAGAGTTGCACTGAGAAAATATGGAGAAATTAGGAAGGGTAGTCATTCTTTTATACTTGGGAGATAGGAAATACCCCTCTTGGATGAGCTCTAAGTGGCACACATCAAATATAGATAAAGTCAAGAAAGAGACACTTTTAGGGTTTTGGTAGTGAGTTAGGGTTTTGAGGAGTGACATGGGAAGGGGTGAAAACACCATTTTGACTTGTCAAACATTAATTTAGACTCAAGGGGGACGAAATTAGGGTTTTAGGCACTTTTTTCACTTTAATGTTTTGTTTTCCCTAAGTTCAAGAGGAAGGGGGGAATACTTTTTACTAGGGAGACATGAATTTAGCTTGTTGGCTTAGAATGGGGGGGTGTTTTAAGTGGAAAATCACTTTTAAAAATTAGGAAATACATTAGGTATCATTTCCCCTTTAGTCGTTTTTACAAATTTTGGTTTTTTTAATTTAACCAATTATTTGTTGATTTTTTACTAACTTGGACTCATGGAAAATAGCCTAGCAAAACTTGTCCAATTCAACTGAAACTTGGTCCAAGGGTGTAGGGGGTCATATTCCATTTGATTTGAGTACTCACAACCCTATAAAAAATCCATAAGGACCAAATTTTTACATTTTACATAAAAAATAATCAAAATTTCCAATTAATGGAAAATTTTAATAATTAAAAAAAAAAACTATCAAAACTTAACGAAATTCCATAAGACTCTAGGAGATGTGTAGCGTGGTAATTTACAACATTCCTAGACCCTATTCACCCCTTGGGATTGATTATTAGAATTCCTTTCACCACTTTGGAGGACTATTGTGAGTGAAAAACTCAAGGATAATTAAAATGACATGCTAGGCTAGATTAATTACCTAAGGAAATAAAACACTCGATGAAAGGAATTCCCTAATGATAAAGTCCCAGGAAACCAACCTAAAATATGACTCATTCTGACCTATTACATTATTATCCCACGGAGGGGAGCGTACATTCTGATTNCGTGTTGGGGGGGGGGGAATTTGCCTTGTTGAGCCATAAGTCTTCAACTTTGTTGCACCAAAAGGTGCAAAGCTTCATGATACATGACGTTGACCCTTAGTCGAAATAGGTGGTCAAAATCTGGCTCCACATGGGGACGTATGTTAGATCTTTCTTTGGAAGGAGAGCATGCGAGAACTTCAGAATCTACAAAAGAAAGTGCTCACCAATATCAAACATAAATACATGTGTAAAAACAATAATCAATAAATGAAATGATATTGAGAATAATCACATAAATAAAATGACTATACAATTGAACTATATACATAAATGAAATAATGACAAAACTAAAATAATCAAAAGAAAAAGGATAGAGATGTGTTACAAACGATGCCCCTTTGGACACCAAATCGTTGCAATGAAGATCATTTCAAGGTGGAGCCTTCTCACTAGAATGTCTAAATTTGTTTCGTCCAAATGGATGAGATGAGTTATCAGAAGACTTATACACTTTACCATGTTTTCTGATGTTTTGATGTGAACCCCTTTTCTTAGTTCTCAACCACTTTATAGAATCTTTGTTTAACTCTTTCTAATGAAGTTGTGTTGGTGCCAAGTGAAAAGATCTAGAGTTTGTTGATTTCAATTCTTATTTGAAAGGCTTAGAATATTCTTTAATAGGGATGATGTGCTGATTATTATTATCACTAATTCCTTTATCATCCTTACAATCCTCCATCATATCTATTCCTCTTTTTACGCCTTTTTTTTTCTTTCCCTTTATGCTTATCATGTTTGTTTAAGATATCATCTTCAACAAAATGAATGTCACCAATTTCTAGGACATAAGGAATAGATGGCCCAAAAATTCTATCCAATTCTTCCTAACATTTGGTTGATTCATCTAGTGGATCGATGTTGATGATGCATTTCCACATGATAAACCAACTTTTGTTCCTAACTCTAAAGGAGTCTCATTATTTTCCATTTCATCTTAAACTTCTTCAAGAAAAATCCCATCAAAAGAATCCATTGTATCCCAAACATTACAAACACTTGGGTGTTCATTCTTAAGTTCCTTTTTGACAGATCCTATAAAATTAGATTGTATCTCATAACATCCCATTTTTAGATTACGATATACAAGTTAATTTATGGGTTTCTTAGGATCTTCAACATGGTATCTTCTTTCCAATTCCCTATTTAATCTAAACATGGCACTATCTGAAGTGGGAATGGTAGCACAAGTTAAATCCATTTGTAAATTACCCCCCAAATCTACAACTATTTTTTTTGAAAGCAACATATCCCAAGCATCTGGTACATCAATCACTACTATGTCCATTTCTATCATGATATTTGGGAAAGCATCCAAATGCACTTGTAAGCCCTTTATCAAACAATGCACTTCAATTGTTTTACTATCCATGGCACAAATGTTATGGTAAGGCCTTGAAATCCTTAGATTTAATAGTTCCATTGCTTTTTTAGTCATAACATTTGAACTTGCTCCAGAGTCAAGCATGTAATTATGAAGGATATGGTTGTTCACAAGTAGAGAAAGGGAAAAAAGGTAGATTATTTTCATTCCCCCTATCCCAATTTTGCAAAATCACAGGTGCATCCTGTGTAAGTTTTAAACCTGTGAAGTAAATCAATGCATATAGATTCTTAAGCAAAATAGAATTTAATCAATGGCTCATTCACATAGTACACAGAGATTTATACCGGAAACCCTCAACCGGGAAAACCTTTCTTATATTCATTATATCAAATTTCACCATTCATTATACAATATATATACAATGTTTTTAGGTATTATGTAGATAGAAAAACCCTAATCCCTTAATCCAGGATAAATTTACAAAACCGCTAAAAATAGCAAAAGCCGCCCAAAAAAAAAAAATTGGGGCACTGCCCCGGGCTACCACCCATTGCCGAACGCTGCACGTAACAAAGGGGGGGCATAGTTCCCCCCCCCCTGGGACCCCCCTAGGAAAGCGCCCAGTGCACATGACACAAACATCACTACTAGAGGGATCGTCAGACGCAATTGTCATATTTGACGTGCCCACACACACACATGCAAAGAATATAACACCTACCCAACATTCTCCCACTTGTTGTTTTCTTTGCATCCAGGGGTCCAAGGGATTATATAGTCAACAATCCAGGGCAGCAATGCCCATTGTTACTCTACACCAGGAGAACGTTTTTGTTCTCACAAACTTTGTCAATGAATCTGCAACACTCTTCAAAGTGTCAACCTTTTCCAACAACACCTTCTTTTCCTCAACCATGTCTCTCACAAAGTGATACTGAACATCAATATGCTTTGTCTTCGAATGATAAACTGGGTTCTTTGCCAGGAAGATTGCACTCTGACTGTCACAATCTAATCTCACTGCTTGTTGTACCAACCCAATACTTGAACACAATCTTTGTAACAATACTGCTTCCTTGCTTCCATGAGTGCCTACCATGTATTCAACTTCTGTAGTTGAGAGTGCCACTACAACCTATCTTTTGCTCATCCAACTGATTTCTCCTCCAAATAGGTTAAACACATACCCACTTGTAGATCTTCTATGATCCATATCTCTAGCCCAGTCTGCATCAACAAAGCCATGTATGTCCACCACTCTTTCCAATCCTGGTCTTTCTTGGTAGCACAATCCATAATTGGTAGTGCCACGCAAATACCTGAAGACCCTCTTTACTGTTTTCCAATGCTCTTTTCTTGGTTTTGATATATACCTACTCAAAACTCCCACTGCATGTGCAATGTCCAGTCTAGTACAGACCATTGCATACATCAAACTGCCAACTGAACTGGCATATGGAACATGGGACATGTCCTCTTCTTCTTCCTGTGTCTTGGGACACTGGTCTGCAGATAACTTTACACCTATAGGAATAGGAACCTTGACCGGTTTACTTCCATGCATATTAAACCTCTGTAATATCATCTCAACATATTTTCTCTGATTCAACCAGAGTTTCATGTTTGCACGATCTCTTTTAATCTCCATTCCCAGAATGAAGTTAACAACATCGAGATCCTTCATGTCAAATTTGGAGGATAGCTGCAATTTCACCTCCTTGATAACATCCATGTTATTTCCTACCAACAACATGTCATCACCATACAACACTACATAAATGAAGTGATTACCAACCTGCTTGGAATATACACAATGATCGGCCCTGCTTCTTACAAATCCCAATCCAATGATGTATGTGTCAAACTTTTGGTACCACATCCTAGGTGATTGCTTCATACCATATAGTGACTTCTTTAGCTTACAGACCAGCTCTTTCTTTCCCTTCACTACAAAGCCTTTTGGCTGCTTCATGTAGAATTCTTCTTCTAGATCCCCATGTAGGAATGTTGTCTTCACATCCATCTGTTCCACTTCAAGATCAAAAGCAGTAGCAATAGATAAAAGAAATCTAACAGAAGTTAACTTAGCAACCGGAGAAAAAATCTCACCAAAGTCAATTCCCTCTACCTGGGAATAACCTTTTGCTACTAACCAAGCTTTGTATTTTTCCACTTTACCTTGTGCATTAAACTTCTTCTTGAACAACCATTTTCTACCAACCGATTTTCTTCCAACTAGCAACTCAACTATATCCCATGCCTCATTCTTATCCAAGGCATCAATTTCTTCAACCATGGCCTTCTTCCAGAGTTTACTATCCTCTGAATTCACTGCTTCCCTAACAGTTCTGGGATCATCATGAGTAATAGATAAAGCAAAATTGGAACAAAAATCAGCTGGACTATACCTTTCTGGTTGCCTTCTATCTCTCACTAACCTCCTCAATATTGGGGTATGAGGTTTTTCTTCTTCTTCTTCTTCTTCTTCTTCTTCTTCTTCTTCAGATGGTTCAGATTTTGCATCATCCAACTCAAGCTCTATTTTCTCAGGTTCATCTTGCGTTGGTAGGAATTCCTGTTTGGACACATCTTTTACCTCTCTAAAAAAAACATCTCGACTGTAAACACTTTTCTTGGTTTTTGGGTTCTAAAGCTTATAACCATTCACACCATCTTTATAACCAATAAAGATACATTTTTCAGCCTTTTTATCCAGCTTACTTCTATTTTCCTTTGGAACATGTACATAAGCATCACAACCAAATGCTCTAAGATGTTGAAGAGAGGGTTTCATTCCAGACCATACCTCGTGTGGAGTTTTATCATCCAACGTTGATGAAGGTGATTGATTGACCAGGTAACATGTTGTACCCACTGTCTCTGCCCATAATTCTTGTCCTAACCCAACACTGCTAAGCATGCTCCTTTCTTTTTCCATCAGTGTCATGTTCATCCTTTGGCAACTCCATTCTGCTGAGGAGTGTATGGAGTAGTCTTCTGCCTTGCTATACCACACTTCTTACAAAATTCTTTGAATTCATTTCCGTAGAATTCTCCATCGTTATCTGTTTTCAATACCTTTATTTTCTTCTCTGTCTGATTTTCTACCAAAGCCTTAAACTCTTTAAATTTATCAAATATCTCAATTTTTTTTTTAAGAAAATAAATCCATGTGTTATGTTGTTCCTGAGTCTGTACTTAAGGCTTAAAAGTACAGTGTCAAGGCATCCGAAAGTGTGATAAAGGTTGATAAAGTATTATGCTAACCTTCGGTATGGGAAACTAATGAGGATTTCTACGTTCTCGTTGTCTAACTTCCAACTGTTCCTGGGTAGTAATATCTTGTTCAATGGCTGCCCATGAGCGTTCCAATTCCTCCCGGGTGTTCGCAGTTTTAAGGATTGTATCGAAAAGACTTAAAGCGATATGATTTTGATTTGAGAGTCCGGGTTGAATATTAGGTTGAGTAGCTATAGGGACAGTCATTGATAAACATCACCAGTAAGGAATGATTTAAAGAGAGATTTTAACGTTGTTTCAATTTGTTCTTCAGAAAGGGAAATTTTAACTTTAAGAATGAAATAGAAAAGCAAACAGAAGGCCCTTTCCCGTAACAGTATTACTTTTAATAAAAGACGAGTATGACAGAAAAACATTAAGCTGCAGATACGTAAAGTTCCTGTTAATAGAAAACTCACACATATACAGAAGGAGATATTAGTATAGAAATAACCGATACAGTGTAAATAATCATATAATTTTGTAAATGCAAATTGGTCTTACACCCGCTGATAGATGGTGCAGAGGAAAGACAATAACCAATTACAGAAAGGTGAAATTCCTTCGCTATGGTAGTGGTCGTACTAAAGCATAGTGCTACACATCGTTTATGAGAAGTAGAGCAAAATGAAATATGAAACATAAAGAAAACAAACTTGTAATACAGTCGGGATGGGATCGGGAATCTTCAAATTTTGCTTGTATTAACTTCTTAATGCCAAAACTCAATTTACAAATTAGTACCAAAAAGTCCAACCCTTTGTTCTTCTTTTTGTGATCTATTTATACAAATTTGCCCTTTCATACTCTATTTTCAAAAAGTGCCAGGTGCTTCCTTTACGTGACTCGGTGCATATGATACATTTGTCCGTAAAACTGGATACAAGCTGTGACGGTTCCGTTTGGCAGCTATTAGGAGTGAAATCACTCCATCTCTTCTACTCCGTTTTCAAGAAGTGCCAGGTGCTTGTCTTTGCATAGACTCAGTGCATATCCTACATCTGTCCACAAATTGGGATACAAGCTGTGACGGCTCTGCTTGACAAATGGCTTCGGCAAAATAACACTCTCGGGCTAATTGTGGAAGTTTATTCCCCATATGTGCATCAACAATATCAAGGGTGCCGAGTTGTGCGCTGGGTTGAATCAAATGTTCATCAATTTGAGCCATGTCTACCCTGTCCATCTTAGAGATTTCCGTCAAATTTCTCTCATTTTTCTCCTTCATGTCGAGGGAGATCCGCTCTATATTCATCTGCCTTAGCGTCTCTGTGTCTCCTCCACTCTCCATCCCTAACAGCTCACCATTTATGACTTTGAAGGTTTCTTCTAGTGAGTTCGTCACTTTTTGGGCCTGCTCTTTGCTTAAAGTAATATCATGTTCCCAATTCTTTAACAAAATATTACCCCTAGTTTGTTCGGCAATGGTGAGTTCGGGGGGGCCTGCTGAAAATCTGTTGTTGGTAGCTATCACTGCTTCTTGGAAGGCGACCCGAGCAGCTTCTGCGTTTCTTTCTTTGACAATCAGATTCTCAGAAATCTGATTCATTAACAAGCAATCTTTTCGAAACTCCCCTATTTTGTTTAGTAGACTCTGTTGAGCAGAAGAGATCCTGCTCTGAATGTTGATTGCTCGAGATTTAACAATCTCGATGTCAATCACCTTGGTTTTTGCGACCTCTAACTGAGCCTGTAATTGTGCGATCCTATCCCTCTGCTGGCCCGACTGCACCCGACCATCTCAGATCACTGAATTTGCTTGTTCCAGCTTGGTTTTGAGGACTTCAATTTCTTTCTTATCGGCCAATTGGGCCAGCTCTATTGCTCCACTTGCTTGACTCTTAGCGTCTTCCGCAGCCGAAGCTACTCGGGCTTCAAGAGTCTTGATCAGTCGATTCTTTCTCTTGAGCCGATTTTTCAACATCGCAACCGAGAATTGGTTCGCTGACGCATACGCTCCTAGCATCCCTGCTATTTCTGTGGAAAATTCAACACTCTTCTTGTTTTTTCCATCTGTCATTACTTTGAATTTTTTAACAGTGGACTCTCCTTCTTGATAAAATTCCCGCTTTACTACAGCTTTTCTCTTTCTGTCAAAAAAGAACTCATTAGGGGGGAGTTCCTCTGCCCTCATAGGTCTTAGTTCTTCACCAAATATCCATCCCTCGCTAACGTCTCCCTGTGCCGACTGCAAGGGTGTGACAGAGGTGATGGGTGTCCGATATGCTTCGCCGCCTTTCCTGGTGTAACGAGTGAGTCCTGCTCTTTCAGAGGATCGGGGGTCTTCATCTCTGTCCTTGTCTCTGGATTCTGAGTTTCGGGCGGGTTGGTGTTTTTCACTTCCATCTCTGGACCATGTTCCTTGGGTGGGTCAGTTTTCCCTTTTTCTGTTTCGGGATTCTTCCCCTGTTCGGGACTCTTCTCCTGTTCAGGATTCTTCTCCTGCTCGGGACTCTTCCCCTGTTCGGGACTCTTCTCTTGTTCAGGATTCTTCTCCTGCTCCCCTTCCTAACGTTTTTCGGGATTAGAAGGTTGCCCCTCAGAACTTTCAGCCTCCTTTTCTTTATCCTTGGAAAGTCTCAAACCTCCCAGCACAACGAGGAGGCATCTTTTTCTATGCTCCTGAAATTTTAAAATAGAATCCCTGTCTTCGGGTGCCAGAGATCTGATTTGGAATTGTACTTACGCATAGGACCTCGCCCCTCGGAAAACATCATCTGAAGGTGAACACTCGTGTTCAAACCTCTTTAATCCACAATTTCCCAAATGGGTGCTTACAATTCTCTTAGGATCATGCTTTTTGTACTCAATAGAGACTAGGTTCAAATCTTCTAAGGTTGCAGCCTCAGCCTTAGCATGTCCGAAATCTAATAAGGAATAGGAATTAAGCCGAACAGGGAAAAACGACCATACCTTCTTTGATGACGCTTTGAGCTCCTTACTCACTCCGCCAATCACTGTTTGTCGAGCAATCTCACGACAGACCAGCTTGTCGGGGATGAACAGTGGTAGTGCCAGAGGAGGAACAACAGCTCCGAAAACTCTAAAATAGGAGAATTCTTCTTCTATGTACCATTCCGCGATACTGCTCAGGTTCGCAGTAATGTTATCCGAGATGCGGGGTGGCGAAAGACCAAAAATGGCGATGTGCAGGGGCACCATCACCCAGTTGAAAATCTCATAAATAAACTTATTTGCGTTATTTTCCCACAGCTTGTCGTGGTACTCATGCACAGTTTTTTCTTGGGTTGGATTCCAAGCCCAATTCATTAAAGGGAAAGGCATCATGGAGCATATTGCATCCATGATATACGTGGACATGAAGAATCTGGATGGTCTCCCGGCTGCTTTTTTCTCCCGGTACTTTGTGACCCTGTCGAACAAACTGTCGGAGAGCATATTCGCCCAATTAAATGAGCAACCTTCTGCTACCCGAAAGATGAGAGGTACCCACCGGATGTAAAAATGCGCAGTATCCTCACTTCCGAAAAGTCGGCACGTCATCATCGCCACATACATATACTGTGGCTCCAACGAAGAAATTGAATACACGCCCTTGTCATTCGCTCTGAATGTTGCGGAGCGCGAAACCCAATCTTTTATCAAACCAGACATGGTTTTATCATATTCTTCGCACTCCTTCTTTTTGAATTCCTGTAGGAATTCATTGCCATATATATATTCAGAATTCGTTGGTAGCTTATACATAGACTGGATATGCTCTGGTCTGAAAGTCCTGACCGTGTTCCATCGGTCATTTATGATAGTTATGGTGGGTAAGTCGGCGTGATCCAATGCCCATCGGATCATGTCGTAGTATGGGAGCAACCGAGGTCTAGTTGCAACCAGGTGCATCCCCGACTGAACAATTGTCTTGTACTTAGTGTTCAGGTCGTCCTTTACAATATCATTGTCATCGTCATCTGAGTCTGAATAGTTTACCAACTCGGATTGCAGAATGTCTGAAACAAACGACCAGGTGGGTACTGAGCCGCCAGCCTGAGACGAAGTATCTGAGATGTTGTCTGGACCCTGCGTTGCAACCTCGACATTCACTTTCGCTGCTCTCCTTGGAGCCATGGCTGACGCTTTCTTTTTCGCTCTTCTGCAATAGACCTGTGTATACATGCGAAAATGAGTTCCCTCGGAGAAAAGTGAACTCTGTGTGCTTATGAGAAATGTTTAAAAAGAATGAAACTCTCGTATATATTTGAAATAAGTATGTCAAATCGCAAATAAAAACAAATTTAATGTATAAATCCGATCTTATTTATTCGTGGATTTACCCTAATTCTTCATTAATGTCATCAATGTTCGGCGGCTTGACAGGGAGTCGGGGTATGGAGAGAAGCAGGTGCTTTGGGAAATGCACAAACCTCGATGCGCGGGACGGGACGTATTTCGTTTTATTTTTAAAATTTCAAATTTAGCAATGTTAACCATTTTCTCTCTTATCGCTGTATCGTGGACTTCCTTCCAATAATTTGAATTTTTAACTCGCGAGACTGTGAGGGCCGATTTGGATTTGATTAATAGTAATCATGATTTGGAGAGTCATTAATTGTATAATTAATCTATTCGCCATATCGCGACTCGGAAGTTGGAAGACAGATTTTTGGGGGAATGATATGTTGAGTCGCGATACAGCGATGTGGCGATAATTAAGGCTCGAATTAGGAGAAGGAAATCTTAGATTAAGAGACTAATTAATCTCGCTATAATTATGTCGCAACTTCGTGAATCGGAGTTTTGGGCACCTTAACTCGATGAAAGGAAGTGCCGAGTGACGATGTGCCGAGAACCAAATTTAACCATGGTCAGTTTTTTACCTTTGGTCCTTAACCAAGGTTATCATAAAAGTTATCGTATTCTCGGCTCTCGAGATTGAAAAAACAAAAACTTAGCTTCGATGAATGCCGAGGCGCGAATTTCCGAATATGCATACTCATGAGTTTAAAATTTTTACCCTAGTTAATGTTTTGTGCGAAAAAACAAAAAATGAATTCGCAGTTTCGCGTTTCGGGACTTATGAATTCAGAGATTGAAGTATCCGGCTTGCAATGTCCCGAAATAAAAGAAAAGAGTAATCATACTTGGGAAAAATGGATCTTTTTTTGAAAGTGAAAAAGCATTGCTATTCATGGGACAAGATTTCAGAGCTTTATGATTTCGGAAGGAGGAGAAAAGCAACTTTAGATCTCAAGTATCAAAAATTGAAAATTGAGTGAGGTGAAAAACAAGGGTGGCTCCAACATGTTCCTTGAAAAATCATCTATGAATGAAACATAATACAGAGATTTACCTAGGGATGGAACAGGAACAGGTCCAAACACATCACTGTGTATCAACTCTAAGATCCCCTTTTCTCTTGTAGCACCAGATGGGAATCTTACTTGATTTTGTTTACCATATATACAATGTTCACAGAAATCAAAATCCAGAGTGCAATTTGACATACCTTCAACCATTTACCATGAAGTGTTCGCAGGCCCTTTTCTCCGATATGCCCCAGTCTTTGATGGCACATCATGGTCTTCTTTTCTAGGACAGTATTGGTCTTGTCTCCTTCATTTCTCTTCTCAAGGACAACATAACTGTTACACCCATTAGTATAAGTGATTCCCAGCAACTTGTACAGAGTTCCACACCGAAATCCCCTCATCAACACCATTGCTCCTCGTACGATCTTGCAAGTGTTCTTTCCAAATACAGTATCCACTACTGCATCATCCATATTTCTTATAGATATTAGGCTCCTGGCTAGTTTTGGAATGTGCAAAACCCGAGGGAGAGTTCTAGTCCTTCCATCTTTTAGCAACAACTTAACCCTTCCACGTCCCAAGATTTTTGTTGTCGAGTCATCTCTTAGGAATACATCACCACCATCGTATTTTTCATATTCAGAGAACCACTCCCTGTGAGGAGTCATATGGTATGATGCACCTGAGTCGATTAACCATACATCATGGTCTGCATGTGTACTTGTAGATGTCAGGTAAACATCACCTCCTTATTCAGTGGAGGTACTATCAGATCCCTTTGATTTATCAACCTTCTTATACTTGCAATATTTCTTATAATGCCCTGTTTTACCACACTTCCAGCATTTCCTCAAAGATTTTCTTGGAGACTTAGATCTACCTGTAGATTTAGATCTCCACCCAGAAGGATTACCAGGGTTCCTATCTTGGGTATGCCCTCTTATAAATAAATCATCTGTGCTGTGACCATCCATGCTTTTTCACCTCATTTCTTCATATAACAAGGATGCAACTACATCCTCATACTTCAATGTAGATTGAGTGGTACTACCTATTGCTACAACCAGATTATCCCAAGAGTTTGGAAAAGAACATAAGGAAGTAATACACTTATCTTCCTCTGCAATCGTAATATTAACAGAGCCAAGTTGACTTACCAGAGTATTAAAGGCATTTAGATGTTCTGTCACAGAATCTCCATCTTCCATCCTAAGATGATACAACTTCTTTTGAAGAAACAACTCGTTTACCAGAGACTTTGTGTTAGGGTCCTAACCCGCCCATAGGGTCCTCCCATTCCCATACCTTTCAGTCACATCACTTTCAACGTGAAATACGCCTTCCGCGGGTGGACATGACCAAATTTGATGGCTCGGACCCCACTGGTTGGGTAACCCAAATGGAACATTATTTATCTTTATATGGAATTACCGATGACTTGGCCAAAATCCGGTATGGTGTTCTACATCTAGATCAAGAATGTTGGCAATGGTGGCAATGGAGAAAAACTTCCCATCAAGGGTATATTGCTTGGACCCAATTTGTGACTGAGCTTTATGAACGCTTTGACACAGACACCAACCATTTGGGCCGTTTGACAAAGTTGAAGCAAATTGGAACAGTAGAAGACTTCATAACTGCCTTTGAACACCTGGCTTTTCGAACAGAGGGCATGACTGATGCTTTCTTTCGAGAGTGTTTTATTAGTGGCCTCAAGGAGGAGACTTGGGCCCATGTCCTCATGGCTCAACCCTCGACTTGGATGGAGGCTACTAAAAGAGATAAAGAAGCACAACGGGTGGTATCATCTCAAAACTGAAAACCCTCCTTTATCCCTCGCCCTAAACCCGTCACTCCCACTACTCCCTCTGCCCCATTAAAAATCCAAACATTGACCAGGGATGAAATGGTTGAACACCAACTCAAAGGCCTTTGTTAAAATTGTGATGAAAAATATTTCCCAGGCCACAAATGTAAGGAACAAAATATTTTTATGGCCATCTCTGAGGACATTTCAGAAGAGGATGTTGAAACTCCCCTTGTGTCTGAGTCACCTGAAATCACTAACATAACCCCTCCCTTAGACCCTCCCAAAGTAGAACCCGTCATTTCCCTCAATTCTCTCACTGGTTTTTCTGCTCCCCAAACCCTCAAGTTAATCGGTTACATCAAGCATCAGAAGGTCATCATTATGGTTGATAGTGGAAGCACCCATAATTTTATTCATCGCCACATTGCCCAAGAAACTCATTGCTAAATCCATGCTGTCAATAATTTCCAAATCATGATTACCAATGGTGGTTCCATGAAATGTGAAGGGCGCTGTGAAAATGTGCGTCTCCAAATCGGTGACTACCACCTAAAATCTCATATGTTTGCTATCGACATGGGTGGTTGTGACATTGTGTTGGGTGCCGACTGGCTAAGAACGGGTCCCATTCTCATGGATTTTAAGGCATTAACCATGCAATTCGACCAGGAAGGCCACCAATATAAATTCCAGGGCATCATTGTTGGTTCACCTGAGGTTATTAGTTCCCATCGCATGGAAAAGCTGCTCAAAAAAGGTCATTCTGGTGTCATTACCCAACTCCATGCCATTCAAGCAACAGAAACACCCCCTGTGCCGCATGACCTCCAAGCTCTCCTTTCTAAACATCAAATGGTATTTTCCACTCCCTAAGGCCTCCCTCCTTCTCACGGTGTTCATGATCATTCCATTCCCCTTGTACCCGGAAACCTTTCTCCCAATATCCATCCATATCGCCACCCCTTCTCACAAAAAAATAAAATTGACAAAATGGTCCAGGAACTCCTTAATGTAGGCATTATCCACCCTAGTACGAGCCCTTACTCTTATCCTGTAGTCATGGTCCTGAAGAAAGAAGGTTCTTGGAGAATGTGTCCTGACTTCCATGCCCTCAACAAACTGACAATTAAAGACAAATTTCCCATTCTTGTCATTGATGACCTTTTGTATGAATTGAGTGGCACCCAATTCTTTACTAAACTTGATCTTCGCTCGGGCTATCACCAGATATGTATGAAAGAGGCAGACATTCCCAAGACGGTCTTTCGCACTCATGAGGGCCACTATGAGTTTTTGGTCATGCCCTTTGGCTTGTGTAATGCTCCCTCCACCTTCCAAAGCCTCATGAATCATGTCTTCCATCCCTTTCTCCGTCATTTTGTCTTAGTTTTCTTTGATGATATCC
>ML799331.1:491732-513709 GCA_009831015.1 Picea engelmannii
GGAGATGTACCTTAGGAACACTTGCTTGAGGTTTGTCTTTATTTCTAGTTCCATTCCTTTGATAAATTAAACTTCTGTATCTTCCAAATCTGAAATCTTCTTGGGAGTAGGGTTAGGACCAAATTTTTATGTTGCTTTATCCACCACATTATTTATATAGTCCACATCCATACCATGCTCTGTGAATTCCATCCATTCATTCATGCCAACATTGTATTTTTTACCACACATGTTAACTTGTTCATTTCTGAGTTAGAGTATTCTTCCTCATCACAAATTTCAAGGAAAACTGGACAAGTTAATTCTTCATGAAATTCCCCACAAGGCCTACAATATGGGATACTTTGATGTTGAACCAAGTTAATAGACTCCAAAGGATTTGGTGGCCTTTTCTCTTAAGGTGGAGGTATTTTTGGCCATTTATCATTTGTCTTGTGATGAGGTCTACTAGATTGAGCCCTCTCCATGGCTATCAACCTATTTTTCATAGCATTTATTTGATTAGCATGGTTAATCTCTATTTGCTTTATCTAATTCGCCTAATTAACCTCCATTTTCTTAATCTGATTTACCTGATTAATGTTCATTTTCTTAATTAAAAGAGTGAGTTCCTTCATGCCATCATTAGAAAACTCTTGGTTTTCAAGTTTCTTCTTCTTCTCCTCATTAGATTCGGAAAATGTTCCCCTTGAAAAACCAGGAATATTTGTCTTCCTAGCATCCTTCATATTCTTATCTATCTTTATGACATAGTTTTGTGCATCCCTTGGAGTTTGTGGTTCTTTATCCCTTAATTTACATATGATTTCTCCCTCAAGGGCTTCCAGGTAATGAATTAAAATAGATGCATCAGGAGGATTTTAGCCAAGTCATTAAACTTCTTATTGAATTCTTCGATTGTTTCATTTTCCTTCTTTTGACTTGTGTTAAGGGTTGCTAATAAATGACGATACTCTTTCTAATCGCCCCATATTTCATTGAAGGCTTTATGAATTTCAGCCAAAATGCTAAATTTGTTAGGATCTTGTTCTAAGAACCACTCACTTACTTCCCCCTCCAAAGAATACACAAAAGGGTCATCTTGACGTCTTCATGATCATGACCATTACACCACTTGCTGACACACAAGTTGAGATGTGAGATCTGGCACTAACATCATTGTTTCCCTGAAAGGCAGGAAATTTCTCAACAACTTTGTCAGGAATAGCATGAGGAGCACCTTGAATATTAATAAAGTTACATGGCCTCAATAGGTCACCCATAGTTGAATTAGAATTAGTTGTTGTAGGATTATTATGTGCAAACAAAATATGGATATCACAAATTGCTTCTTCTCTAAGAATTTCAAGTAGCTTATGAGGAGAAAGTCTGTTTATTCTCCTCCTATAAACCTTTTCAAGTTTAGGAAGGGAATAAACCAACCCTTGCGGTTTTCTCCTAGTAGTATACCTCAAAGAATTATAAAATAGAGTTGCCACTTGGAGACTAAGAAATGTCGAATAACACAACTTAAGTTAACAAAATTTTAGGGAGACTTTTTATTACTTAGCTTTTAAAGAATTAATTAGAGTTTGTTAATTAACCAAGGATAAGAGACTTCTCCCCGGAAACAACGCCAAAGATGTCATCATCCTTATACACACCTACTAATGTGGAGAAGTCTCCAACCCACTTGGTGTGTCCTTGGAGGCACAAGCCTAAGTCGAAACACATTGTCACCTCGATATGGACTTCTTTCGTCTAGGCTCACTTCTAGGGAGGCCAAGGGGGGTAGACCCTATTTAACTATGTGAAGGTTGAATTAATGATATAGGAGTTAAATGAATTAATTTTTTAAGGAACCCAACCCAATGAAAGGAAGCCAATGCAAGGATGAAAAATATTTAATGGCAAGCAAACCCTTTATTTAAACAATAACAATTAAACCAATGCCTAAAGATTACCACAATGGAGTCAAAGAGATATATAACAAAAGTATGATTATGAGATATCCACAATGAGAAATAGATTTATATAATATGTGTTGAGATGAAAAAGAAATGCTAGAAATAAAGAATGATTTTAGACAAGTATTCACAAAAAAATGCTCCAAAGTAAAGTGATTGGGAAAGTAACTTGCTTGTAAAGTAAAATCGCATGGAAAGTAATTTACACAACTTAAACAATGAATCCGCTTGAAATATAAACTTGAGATACAATCTTGTGAAAGTAATGTGTTGGTTGATTTTAAGATAAGTTTTAAATCTCTCTTGAATTAGGGAAAATGAAGGTGTGAGAGATATAAGACTAGACTATGTGACTGCCCCAAGTCCCTTCCTCTTCAACCAAAAGTAAATGTTGGGTGCTCAAGAAGAAGGACAAGCAAAGTCCTTCCCTAGCTCCACAGGTCAGATCCAGAATGCTTGGGTGCTCAAGCAAGGAGGAAACTTAGTGTCATGAAGCCTTCCTCGACTTACACCCCTTGTAGCCTCCCAAGTCACCCTATTTTGGCGATTGAAAGAATGAATGGATTAAGTGCCTAATTAGACTAAATATGATTACTTCCCAAAGGCAAATAGATTACTCCTCTAATTAATCTAGGTGTGGTTACTTTGCCAATGAATTTAAAACTAAAGCAATAAGTAAATTTATATCCTAGCCTTGTGATATTGCATGGATGGCTAATCCAATCTATTTACAAGGTGTGGGCACAAGTGAAAATTATTTTAACTTGAAAAATAAAGAGCAACCTCCCAACAATGGCCAAGATGGAGGACAAGCCAACCGATTTTGGCCAAGGTGGGTAAAAATAACAAAAATGCAGAAAATAAACGTAGATCCTAGCCTTACAATATTGCATGGATGGCCAATTCAATCTCTTTGCAAGGTATAGGCAAAATAATAAAAGATTATTTACACTATATAGAAATTAAACTTTGAGTGGAAGAATGCAAGCTCAAGAGACTCTCTTGGGTTGCTTACAATGTTGAGAAGATAGAGATAAAGAAGAGGTTTTTTGGCACCACCACTTAGGATGTTTCCTTGAATGTTTTGGGGGCCAAGTGTACTGAAATCATCTTCCAAAACCTGCAATAACCTGTGAAAACAACAAGCTATTATTGTTGGAAATTGCTTAAAGATGACTTAAAAAATTGATTTATTGAAAATATGATATTTCAAAATTTTGAAATAAAAATTTTGAACATGAAAATAGATGTTAGATTGCAGTTTTTTTAATAAAAGAGTTAAAAACTGAGAAATAATGGCTGAAAATAGAACATAAATTTTAAAGAAGCTTTATGTGGTTGAAAAAGATAGATTTCCAGATCTGCAATCCCTTCTCCAAGCCTATGGTAACTTGCAGATTTTTGCAAACCCTTACTACAAAAATACAAAGAAGGTAAGTATGTTCTACTAACTTGCAAAATACTTTCCAAATTAATTAGAAACAACTTACCTAGAATAATARYAAGACTAYTATTAATCTATCCCAAGAAAAATACTTTGTTTGGGTCTTCAATGGAAATGAAAGCAAGGAAACACAAAAGAAATAACTTGCARCAATATTACCTCATACACWACAAAATAATGGCTCCAAGAATACTCCAAGAGACCAAGATATCCYCCAAAGCTTCAAAAAAATTTAATCACCAAGAAAAGAACATGTCAAATGGCACCAAAGACCATKAGAGAAAAATGAGAGAATGGGGAAGAGATGGGAGAGATTTKGGCATAGTAGAGTTTCACTGAGAAAAKATGGAGAAATGAGGAGCGRTAGRCATTCTTTTATACTTGGGAGAGAGGAAATACCCCTCTTGGATGAGATCCAAGTGGCACACTTCACAGCTAGATAGACAAAGTCAAGAAATAGACACTTTTAGGGTTTGGGTAGTGAGTTAGGGTTTGAGGGGTGACATGAGAAGGGGGAAAACACCTTTTTGACTTTTCAAACATTAAGTTAGACTCAAGGGGCGCAAAATTAGAGTTTTAGGCACTTTTTTCACTTTAATTTTTTATTTTCCCTAAGTTCAAGTGGAAGGGGGGAACACTTTTTACTAGGGAGACATGACTTTAGGTTGTTGGATTAGCATGGGGGGGTGTTTTAAGTGGAAAATCACTTTTTCGACTTAGGAAATAAATTAGGAATCATTTCCCCACTTTCTCTCATGACTTTAGTCATTTTTTCAATTTTTGGTTTTTTTAATTTAACCAATTATTTGCTGATTTTTTATTGACTTGGACTCCTCATGGACAATAACCTCAATTGAGTTGAAATTTGGTCCAAGGGTGTAGCAGGTCATCTGTCATTTTATTTGAGTATTCACATCCCTATAAAAAATTCACAAGGACCAAATGTTTACATTTTACATCAAAAATAATTAAAATTTCCAATTAATGGAAAATTTTAATAATTAAAAAAAAACTATCAAAACTTAACGAAATTTCGAAAAACTATAGGATATCTCTAGCATGATCATTTACAACATTCCTAGACCCTGGTCACCCCTTGGGCTCGATCATTAGAACGTCTTTCACCACTTTGGAGGACTATTCTGAGTGAAAAGCTCAAGGATAATTAAAATGGTCTGTTAGGCTAGATTAATTACCCGAGGAAAAAAAAACATGCGATGAAAGGACTTCCCTAATGATAAATTCCTAAGTAACTAACCTAAAATATGACTCATGCTGACCTATTACATTATTATCCCACGTAGGGAAGTAGACATTCCGATTATATAGAAAGACATGCTGGGGGGGGAATTTGTCTTGTTGAGCCATAAGTCTTCAACTTTGTTCCACCACAAGGTACATAGTCTCATGATACATGATGTTGACCCCTAGTCGAAATAGGTGGTTAACAGTGCCAACAAACATTGTAAAAAGATTCCCTATTAGCTATCATAGAAATAGGTGTTATCACAATGCATCATGCATCAAGGCATAATGTCAATAATATCAAAAAATTTCTAAATGCACAACAAATCTTCAAGAACACAATTCAAAGAAAAAGGGAAAAAACCATTAAAATTTTGAAGTATGTGTTACTAGGATCTGCCCCAAACAATAATTGAATAACAAATTGCATCTTCTTTTATCAACCTTATTTTTTGTATACATGAAAAGAAATTGTGTTCTTACAAATTAAACATTGCCTTTATACAAAAAGCAGTTTTCCTGCAACCACAACGACAAATCCAAGTATTGCATAAGGATACATAGAAATTACATGAATCAACCAATAGAAAAAATTATTTTTTGCTTTTAGAAAGGCGTCTATGATCTTATAGGAAGGAAATTTTGACAATAACATTGGTGAAATATGTAATTGTGGAATTTCAACAACTCATTAATGAAATAGCCTTATTTCTATTATTCAGGCAACATGTTTCTTTTACATAACAATTCATTTAAGCTATTAGGTACAAAGAACAAAAAGGTCTACTAGAAAGCTCAATGAATACGTTCCACAAGACAAAAAAACACTTATAGAAATCAACCACTACAGAAAAGAAAGTAAAAGCTCAATGAATACGTTCTACAAGACAAAATAGCACTTATAGAAATCAACCACTACAAAAAATAAAGTAATATATAGAAAACGCTCTGCATTTTAGTTTCATATTGTACATGTTGAATTTTTCAAGAGGTAAAGGTAGAAAAATAGTCTTGGAAACTTCTATATATGGAGTTGAATGTGTTTGATGATGTGTCATGTGGTTGATTGGTTGTGTACATAGTGTTTTTTACGTTATGATTTGCATCCTAGGATGCAATGATAGGATGATAGTGTGTACCACGTGCGAGCAATGTAGTGTTTACTACCTTCTTTAAATTGTTGGTCATGTTCATTGAAGGCTACCTTTCCTACTCAACAATGCCCATTTTACTACTTGTTGTTTGAAAAAGAATTCTATCCTATTGAGATTATTGAAACAAAGACAAACAACAATATAAATGAGGATATCTTTGTTGCTAAGTTGTCATTCAAAGTTTTTTTTTTTTTTTTTTCATTTAGCCAACTAGATTTCTTCTTGACGAATATAAGTAGCTCACAAGACTATTTGAATATTCAATTTCCATATGGTCTCTAAAACAATAATCACAAACTAAACGTGCACGCTTATCCTAGCTTACAATGGGCTAATTTTTTGTTTTCTAGAATATGAAAGAAAATAAGATAATATTATGAGGTTTTAGCCTAATTTTGAAAACAAATATCAAGAAATAAAACTAGATAAACTATTGCAAATGAGAAATTGCAAAAGCATAATTCTATAATTTAATGCATTGCAAGTTTGTTTTTTTCCAAATTTACATTCCAAAATATGCATTTGATGTATATAAAGCATCCCTTAGCTCAATTACATGAATAACTTGACATGGTAAGGACATAGATTTATGCAGCAATATGTTTATTCAACAACCAAATCTTTGATGGCACAACCCTTGCAAAAAATTACAACACATGTTACATGAATATAAGCATACTAGCAATAACAGTTTTCAAGAAAAAAGTCATAGTTTTCTTAGTCTATGTTATTTCAATAACTCTAAAGCAAACAAGACAATATTTCATTCATGATGAAACTAAGTCAAACATTTACTTATAGAAACCTATAAATCTAATGTCTTTTAAACATTCAAAAAAAATTCGAGGACCTTGCTTAATAGACAACCCTAGATATCTCAATTATGTGTACCTAAAATTGTGTTTTGTTTTTTAAGTAACTTGGTAATTGCACCTACATTCATATCACTGAATAAATCTAACTCCCATAATATCAATTATTAATTCAATGTCAACAACCATCTCACCAATTAGATATAATGTTGGAAAATGGATAAAATATCCAAAAACAAAAATGTAGCATAAAATCTAAACAAAACACAATCATATATCATTGCACCATTGAGTTGTAATTCAATAAGATTGTATTCATGTAGTGACAAACACTTGTACAATCGATGAACCTAACAAACACAATTGCTACAAAAGGCAAGGCAACTTTATTTTCTCTTGTATTTTTTGTTATATCATTGTTAGCAACAATAGAAACCTTTGGTTCCTTTAACTTAAAAATCAAATTAGTTTCACCTATACAAAAAAATAACAAATGCATTCAATATAATATCAAGATCTAAATATGTAAGAAATTGTCTTTGCAACCAAACAAGCCACATAGTTATAAATGCGCTAATGTTATATAAACAACAATTAACAATCTTTGCTTCCACAAAACAACAACCAAATGGTTCAAACTTGCAATTGTTTCAAAAACTAAAGCAAACAACAAACAACCACATGGAAAAGCATAGCATCTGTTAGCTAAGAAAAATCAAGACTATTGCAATTGATTTTTTGTTGAAAGATAAATATGTAAATGGGAAATAAACATTGCATTACCAACACAAAAGGCTATACAATCCCCAAGACACCAAACACCACTATCACACTACCAATTAATTAGATACAAATGTGGATGTAGATGTCTACATGTACACAATGAATTAGCCCCACAACATGTCAATCAATGCTTTAAACCCAAGATCCATGAGTTTCCAAGACTACAGTCCCACCCTGGATTTAATAAAATTCAATTAGTGTACAACGTCAACTATTAACAACATGCATTAACTATATATCCTTCTGCACACAAGGTTTCAACATGCTCTCGAGTTCTAAATCCTTAAGAAAGATAATATATTATCACCATGAAAAAACAAACCATACAGTCAAAACAAACATAATGTTATCTCAACCAAAATGAACAGTTTTTTACTCCAAACAATAATAGTCTAGCCATTTAAGTTTGCAATTCATTTGAAAACTAATGAAAACAACCAACAACTACAGGAAAAAGAATATCATTTGTTAAATATGAAAAATTAAACCTATTGCAATTGTTTCTTTTCATTGTTGAGATACAAGTTGATATTTAACCAAAATAATAGTTGTTAGTTCACTAAAAAACACTATGTCCAAATTCTATTTGAATAATATTTAAAAGGGTAATAAATGAAAGGCTTCCCAGTAAACCTTAACAATGCATACAATGACTCAAATTCTGACCCATTGTGAAAGAGAACATCCAAGAACAAAAGTTAGTTCAATAGAAAAAAATAAGCATACACTGAGACACTTTACAACCATCTAGAAAAAAGCGGAATTACAAAGAATTTATCATCAATCGAACAAACTAGATACAAGTAAATTGCAAGTTCTTGAGAAATGCAATGATTTGTGATAGACATTGTATCAACAATCCAAAACCCCTGCAAAATTCCCAAATGGTCTTTTATGATGACAGAAAGACTTCCAAACCCATTCATAATTGTGTTACAAGTGTTGCTTAAAAAGAACCAAAATATGAATATACTTTTCCAACCAAAATATGAATATGCTTTTCCTCGCCAAAATGAATGATACAAGATCCATGCTTCACTTCAATCATAACAAAAAAATTTAAGGTTGTCATTGAAAGAAATCAACTCCAAAATATTCATGTGGAAAACTAGTTTATTAACTTATTAGAAACAAATTATAACCATATAGAGTCATAAGTGTAGATGAAAAATTATATCCAAACATCAGATAAATAAGGGAATTTACAACTATTAAAAAACATTTGAATTCCCTATACCGAGATTTTGATTAGGACAGTGGCATCAAGCAAAAGCACTCTTAGTTTTTTGTACTATAACAATATAGAAACACTACACAACCATAAATGCTAACATGCTCTATTAGTTTCTTGTCCTTCAATATGTCTTGTTAAATTGCTTTGTTGTCTCTTTGCAAGGCACATACATGAAAATGCAATCATAATAAAAATTGCAAAAAATGTCAATGAAATTTGTGCAAAAGGTTACGCAAAATTAGAGAAAATGGATAGCATAACTATTATGAACCAAGCACCTTGGAAATGATAAGAAATCAATTAATACAATCCAGTTCAAGGGGGAAACCTCCTTTTACAATATATCCAATTCATAAGGAAATCTATGATCATCCTAAGACTAGGTCTCCTTGGTATAAAAAGAAGACAAAGGGTACAATTATAATGAAAGGGTACAACAAAAGGTTCTATCCAACCTACTAATATAACAAATAAACTAATAATGAATTCTTATTAGGGCCTTAGCATGGGCTCTTTAAAAAAAAATCCCTCAAAGCTTGTAATTGAGGGTGTTTCTTCTTGAACTGCTCATTTTCCCATGTGGCTTCTTCTAGAGTAATATTCTTCCACTTTATTAGGTACTCCATAGTGGTTTTATTCCATATAGATAGAGAATGTTGATCTATAACTTTTTCTAGTTCAAGAATCAACTTCTCTTCTTCATCTAATTCTAGAAGTTCTATTTGCACTGGCATAGTTTTTCCCAAAACCTTTTTTAGGCAAGATACATGAAAAAACTTATGAATATGAGAAGAAAGAAAATCTAACTCATACAAAACTTGTCCGATGATACAAATAATCATGTAGGGTCCATAAAATTTTGGAGCTAATTTTCTATTCTTAGTTTAATTGAGTGTGGATTTCTTATAAGGTTGTAGTCTCAAAAATACCCAATCACCCTCCTCAATTTGTCTTTCACTTTGATGTTGATCTACTTGTTGTTTCATCTTGTTTTGTGCCATTTGAAGGTTTTCCTTACGATTTTTCAAAGTCTCTTTAGTATTATCCATATGTGAATCTATTTCCTATACTTTGGACTTATCTTGCAACAAGCATGAGATATTGGGAGCTTCGTATCCATACAGAGCCTCAAATGGGGACATTTTAGTAGATTTGTGATAAGTAGTATTATACCACCATTCTACCAGAGGAAGCCACTTCATCCATTGAAATTGCTTCTCTGAATATTAACTTTGTATATAACCCTCTAAATATTTGTTAACTATTTATGTTATGTGGATGATATGTTGAACTCAAAGCTAGTGTTGTTCCACCCATTTTCCATAATTATTTCCAAAAAATTCTTGTGAATTTTGGATCTCTATCACTTACTATTACTTTAGTAATACCATGAAGTCTATGAATTTCCTTCATGAACACTTTTTCCACTTGGATTGTTATGTATGTACTTTGAATTCCATAAAAATGTGCATATTTTGTGAGTCTATCAATGACCACAAAAATGTCATCCTTACCTTCAGATTTTGGTAACCCTGTAATGAATTCCATTGATATTTATTCCCATATTTGATTAGTTATGTGTAATGGTCTCTCCTTTATTTCTTTGGAAAACCTAACATTCTCTTACAAATTTTTTAATGTCTTTCTTCATTCCTTCCCAAAAGAAATATTTTTTTATCCTTTGATATGTTTTAAGGAACCATACATGTCTTCCCATTGGAGAGTCACATGAATCCATTAATATTCATTGCTTCAACTTTGATTAAGGGCATAAAGGTATTCTACCCTTGTACCAATGTATATCTCACTTCCACTCAAAATGTTCCATAGAGTTCAGCCCTTCCTTTATACATTGTATTTTTTGTTTAGCATTAATGTCATTTTTCCATCCACACAGGAATAGAAGATGCAATAGAATATAATCTTGAGGCTTATTTTATTATAGAAAGAGCATATGCTACTACATTATCCTTCCCATTTTTGTAAATAATTTCAAAATCAAACCCTTTCATTTTTTCTACCCATTTGTGTTTCTCTTCTGATGACAATATTTTCTCCAAAAAGTACTTTAGGTTATCATGGTTTGTCTTGAATTTAAAGTGTCTCTCAATGTGATATTGTCACCATTCTCTTATTGCATTTAAAATTACTTTCATTTATTTTTTATATGTAGATTTCACCAATTCTTTTCCCTTGAATTGTTTACTTCCAAAAGCCAATGGTCTCCCTTCTTGTGTCAATATTTCTCTGAATCCTAGTCCTAACGCATTGCATTCTACTATGAATGTTTTTACCAAAATTAGTTGTTTCCAATATTAGTGTAGAAGACATGGCATCCTTTAAGACATAAAATTCCAAAGTAGTGTCATCATTCCATGCAAATAAATTTTTATTCAGGAGAGATGTGAGTGGGCCTGCAATCCGTGCATAATTCTTAACAAACTTTTAACAATATCCTATAAGACCCAAAAATCCTTTAAGACTATTGATGTTCTTAGGAGTAGGCCATTTTGTAATAGCTTGGATCTTTTGAGGGTCCACATTGACTGTTGGCACATGGGCAGACCCAGGGTTCAACGCTACAACAACGCACCAACAAAACCCTAACTACCCGCCTTTTTGGCAACACCTGTGAAGCAAATGAAGTCTCACCCGAGGTAGAGGAAGGGGTGGTTGCAGGACTCAGATGTCTGCAACCTTAGCTGGGACACAGATATGTGATTCTAGTATTTAACAAAGCATTTAGCAGTAAACCTTCATCAATATCTAACCAATATCTACTCCGCAGATAAAACAGAGCATCGTAGCATTCACCCAGATCTAATGTATCTAAGCACTTAGCATAAGGAATTAGAGCGGATCTAGCAGATTCATGCACTAAGAAAGTTCACAGAGGTCAGATCTAGCATCCAAATTCATCATAAGCACAAATTATAAATAGATCTATCTATATATCTATGTTAAGCACTTAACAGATAACACATAAGTACACCAACACATCGCACAAAGCAGAGTAACACGACATATACGTGGTTCACCCCCACCCCGGGGCTACGTCCACCAACTCTTCTTCTTTATTAGCTTCTTCAATCAGATACATGCACAGAGCCACAAAAACCTTACTTTGCATAGGACAAAAGATCTGCGCACCTCGCTAGATCCTCTTTCCTTGCGTTACAACACAAAGCCCTTCACAACCTGTTACAACCACTTTCACTTAGCTCTGTAAGTCTCTCACAGTATGCACAAAGAATTTACAAGCCACACTTGCACTTAGCACAACATCACATAGATGCCTCTTCTCCCCCTTTCCTTACATCGCCTAGACATCTATTTATATATTACAAAATAGGCCTAAGCATGGGTAAACCCATGGGATGACATTCCTATACCCGTTACATATTCCAAAATCCCAAAAACGACCAAAAAAGGGGTCGAGATCCCACGATCTCTGCTTCGTATTACGCTCTGCCTTCAACAGGCTATCGAAGTCCAAAATGGTGAAACTTGACCAAGGATCTCTCAAAACTTGGTTGAGGGCCAACAGGCCCCCAACACTCACCTGTGACTCGTCCCGAGTCACTCTGATGTAGGAAGTTTTGCTTTGAAAGCCTTGAGCTTGGCTCACGCTGCTTCGACTTGTTGTTGTGCTACGACCTCTTTTTCAACAAACTCTTGGATGACTACATCGTTCATAGGTCCTTCTAAGCGTTATTCAGCTACATTAACAACCTGCTCTAGTTCTTCTCCTCGACCTTCAACTTCTGTGAACAATTGGTAGGCCTTATCTTATATGGGTTGGAGTCTATAAGTTACTTCCATAACTCTGCTCTGAATAGTGTGAATCAGTTGTTGGGCAGTGCATTTCTCTTGAGATCTCTTCATTCTTTCCACAGCTGACAGGAGCTTCAACTGTGCTTGTATCGTTTCGACTTAATACTTTACCTCTTGGAGTTGCGTCTCTAGTGCTCTTAATTCTGGACTCTCAGCGAGTCGTTTGTATGTCAAGGCACTACGATCACTGAGTTGCTTGTATTCCATAGCAAGGGCCTTTAGTCTCTCAACTGCACTCCTAGCAGTTGCTTCTCTTTGTTCCTTCACATCCCGTGGGGTCTCAGGCACTGCACGTAGTTCTAAGTCTGTGATGCGTTGTTGTAGCTGCTAGATCACTTCTTCAAGCTGCTCTACTTGTTGTGCAACTCAATCTTCTGCCTTTATTGCTATGACTGTCACAGAGAGAAGTGCTTGGTTGACTATTTCCTTTACTTCGAGTTGCTTGGTGAGCAACTGTTCTTTTCCTTGTTGTATCTGTGCTTTTTCTTTGTCGAACTTCGCTTGGAGGGCAATCTTTTATTATTCTGCAACTCAACGCTATTCTACAAGTACTCCTTGTACTTGCATGAAGGCATGGGTGTCTTGTTCTGTTTCCTCTTGTGCTCGTCGAAGGCGAGCTTCGACTATATCAGCTAGTCGGTGGAGTTGGGTTGGCTCGTCTCCCAACTTTGGTGTTCCCAATGGTAGAGGCATAGTGGAGACTGCGCGGTTGGACTGTAGTGCCTATTGTACCCCTCGAAGTTCAATTTCAATCCTATCATACATTGCTTCCTGCTTGGCCTCTTGTTTTTTTGCTATTTCCAGTGAAGCACCGTTCAGGGCTGCTATGAGGAAATCGAAGTCGTCAGAGGTGAGGATAGTCTACATATTGGTCATGGAGGCTTTCGATTTCTTCCAGGAAAAAGGTTTCAGAGGTGAACCCTTCCTCTTCTTCAGGGGATCAACCTCGTCTCATTGCTTTTGTTCGACTTTTTTGTCATATAACTCTTCGTCATCACCTCCTTGCTCTGGTGATATGGAAGCAGTCTTCACGGATGCACTGTCTAATCCTTGGACCACTTCGGTCTTCTTTGTCCTGCTAGGTTCGGGTGTATCCTGCATAGTTTATGGGTTGTCAATGTCGGATATCTCTATGAGGTTTGTGGGGATAAGGAGGTCAATCGACCATTCCTTAGTAATCTCCTCTAGGTCATCCTCCATCAGCTTGTAGTAGGACTGAAGTTGTTGCTTATGTTCATCGGTGCGTGTTGTAATATAAATGAAATGCAGATCTGCGCTGAACTTCATCAAAGGTCGGAACTAATGTAGAGTGTTCAGAGCAATGCAAGGCTTAGAATGGATGGATCTCTTCAGCTAATCGTAGTAGGTATGAAAAACAACATTTGACTTCCATTGTTTGTTCATATCGCTGGAATACCAAAGTGTACTGAACTTCACGGCCAATGGCTCAAATGGCTCGATGTCGGGGATGGTTGCACCTTTCGGCATCTCCCAGGCGATGAATGTGATAAGGATCAAAATCTAACTAAAATGAAATTTGTAACCTTGATCTTTTGCTTCTCTACAGTCTAGTTCCAAATGATTCACCAGGTACTTCACCCAGTTCATCTATAGGCCTTCCGCGCACTTCCCTGTGAGGTCGACTACAGATCCGGTGACTTGGGTAGGTCAGTTCTTTCTTACTAACTTCCCTGTAATCAACTGACAGGCGAGGCGCACTGCCCCACTCTGTATAGAAGCTATCTTGTAGCGTCACGTCCCCTACTCGACATTGTCGTAGGTGTCCTTGATCCTTTGTGCTAGAGCGCGATCCATGGATTTTCCTAGATAAAAATCCCGTGGATCAGGTCCCTGCATACTCAACCCTCTGATCTGATTGATCAGCGTCGGATCAATTGTGATACGGTGGTCTAGCCACAAATAGCCGCCATGGTAACAAGAAAGCAACAGCTTAACACAGGCATTCACCTCCTGGTGTCTTCCAAAGTGTGGGATCTTCATGAATTTCAGCAGGGTCAACTGCACGAGGTTATGGGTCCACATCTAGGGGATTATATTTGAATTCTTACCCTTTGTTTTGGTTAGGTACTTATGTGGGGCGAGCATGTTATAGAATTTTCGGTTTCCGAGGTTGAAGTCGTTGAACTTCAACGCTGCAATCTTGTCTTGGTCTGCTCGAAATGCGTGGATCCCCTTTGGGAGGTTCGTAGTGAACAAGGTGTACTTGAAATATTTGGGCACGCTATCTCGATTTACTGTGCTGCTCAGAGGTGGTATGTAGGCGAGCAATATAGTTGGGATCAATTTGGCATTCGCTAGATCATCCATGTTCTTGGTTCGCTTTTCATCTGATGGTCGGGATGGTCCGGCTCTGCGAGCAGTTGATGAAGATGCTTGCACTGTTCTTGTGGATGAAGCGTGTACACCTATAGATAATCCTCTCTCTGACATGACTCTTTCAGTCATCAAGTCGAGGAGTACTTCTGTCACAGATTCTTCGACTGCGTTGAGCTCCTTGTACATATGCACTCGAGATTAACCATATCGGGTTCAAATTAACTTAGACACTACAATGGAATATATGGAAACAATGCGATGATCACTATGCAAGATCAACTTAGTCTTCGGGCTCAAATTCTTGGTTAGCAAAAGTGTTCTTGGTGCATGGTGCGACGGGATAAATAGTTAACTCGGCAACGGGTCACTTGCAACAGGTATGAAGCCTTCATGAACTTTGTTCTGTCCGTTATGGCGCGGTCCCAACGGTCTGATGGCGAGCTGTCTAGTCATAAATTCCTTTCTACCCATTCAGAGCATTGGTCTAACGGTTATAATGTCGCCAACGACTATGTTGCTTTGCCATGATGAAGTTCCATGTGTCGTTGTGCTGATATCTCGATGAAGCTCCAATTTTGCAAATTTTCCATCTGCGAGGTTCCTTATGAATCTTTCTGCAACTTTTCAATCTTAGCTCTCTTCTTACTTAGTTTTCTATCCTTCTTTCCAGTGAGCTTCGTCTCGGTATTCATTTTCCCATTCTAATTCTTATCTTCTTTTGACATAGTGACTTCGCGTTGTTGAGATTCTTTCCTAGGATTCAAGGGTAATACTTATTTTTCATCTGGGATAGGTATTTCAATGTTCTATGGGTCCTCTAGTGTTCTTGCAACTTGGATATCTATGTCGCAGTTGTTAAATAGTAGTGATCCATTCTCCTGTTCTTCAATCAAGTGTGTGACCCTTTTAGTTATAAAATCTTCTAACTCTTGCTTCTTCTGCTCTAAGACTTCTTCGTCTTCCTTCCTTCTGGCTTGATCTCTTTCAATCCAAGGTCTTCCTAGTAACATGGTAAATGGAGCGTTGTCCTCAATAAATTTAATGATCTCAAAATCTTCTTCTGTCGAAGTTCCATTGACATTCATAGGTATCTGAGCGAGCTTCCCAGATAGGGTTATCAGTTTTCCTCTGAATAATCCTATTCCTCCCAGTGAAGGAACCATAGCAGGCTTTCCTAAGAGTTCCCAGGTTTTTTCTGTCGTAACATTCACCTGTGTTTCCTCATCCAAAACATAGTCAACGTTGAAGTCTCCTAATATTGCTTCAATGCATTCTTTTTCTTTGAAGATCTCTAATAATATGACATGTCGGTGGTCATTCAGGGTTTCTCTCATCTGTAACAATACTTTCTTTGATTCTTTCTGGGATTTTGCCATAATCTTAGTTTCTAGATTTTCCTTAGGGTTTTCTTGGTTCAGATTCATTCTTTCAACTTTAGCAATCATTCTAGGGCAATCCAATACTTCATGGTCCATATCTTTACAACAAAGACAACTAGGTCTTCTCCCAGGGCATTCCTTAGCAAGATGTCCTAGTTTTCTGCAACTGTAACAGAGGGTTAATCCTCTCTTTATTTTAACTGATCCCCGACCCTTTTTGTACTGCGCGTTAGGATCGTAGGAGCTGACCTGCAAAAAAAAATATCTAGGATCCTGCATCCATTTGTTAGTCCAAATATTCTTTCTATGCATAGCTATAACATATCTTTCACTATTCTTATTATATCTACTCATGTCAAACCTTCTTTCATCTACCAGTACCCTAGTTTTTGAGCTAGGATAGAATCTATCAAACATACCTAGATCCATGCTTTAGAAACAAAATTTTCCACTTGTCTTACTTCTACAGATCACAAAGCTTTCAAATCTAGAACTTTTCACTATTCTTACCTTTATCAGAGCACAAAGCTTGCAGATATTACCTCTTTTCTTCAGATCTGAACTCTTTTCTTGGCACAGAGCTTCACAAGTCAAGAAAAATGTTGCGCACTAGGGAAACAAATCTACGCACGGAGCTTTCTCAGTTTCAGGTCGAAGCTTTGCACAAAACTTCTTCTTCCTGAGTTCCCAGCAATCACAGTTTCAGTCTCGGCAGCGAAACCATTTGTTAGCACAAGGGAAGACCTAGGGTTCAATGCTACAACAACGCACCAACAAAACCCTAACTATTGACCCTTTCGGAAACACCTGCGAAGTAGATGAAGTCTCACTCGAGGTAGAGGAAGGGGTGGTCGCAATACTCAGATGTTTGCAACCTTAGCTGGGACACGGATCTATGATTCTAGTATTTAATAGAGCATTCATTAGTAAACCTTCATCAATATCTAACCAATATCTACTCCGCAGATAAAACAGAGCATCGCAGCATTCACCTAGATATAATGTATCTCAACACTTAGCATAAGGAATTAGATCAGATCTAGCAAATTCTAGCACTAAGCAAGTTCATAGAGGTCAGATCTAGCATCCAGATTCATCATAAGCACAAAGTATAAACATATCTATCTATCTATCTATCTATGTCAAGCACTTAGCAGATAACACATAAGTACACCAACACATCGCACAAAGCAAAGAAACACAACATATACGTGGTTCACCCCCACCCTAGGGCTACGTCCACCAACTCTTCTTCTTTATTAGCTTCTTCAATCAGATACATGCACAGAGCCACAAAAACCTTACTCCGCATAGGACAGGAGATTTGCGCAACTCGCTAGATCCTCCTTCCTTGTGTTACATCACAAAGCCCTTCACAGCCTGTTACAACCACTTGCACTTAGCTCTGCAAGACTCTCATAGTATGCACAAATCATTTACAAGCCACACTTGCACTTAGCACAACATCAGATAGATGCCTCTTCTCCCCCTTTTCTTACATAACCTAGACATCTATTTATATATTAAAAAATAGGCCTACGCATGGGTAAACCCATGGGCCGACATTCCTATACCTGTTACATATTCCCAAATCCCAAAAAGGGGCCAAGATCCTGCGATCTCTGGTTTGTCTTGCGCTCCACCTTCGACAAGCTATCGAAGTCCAAAATGGTCAAACTTGACCAAGGATCTCTCAAAACTTGATCGAGGACCAACATTGACCCCTTCCCTTGAAACAATGTGACCCAAACATTCTACTTCTTATTTCCCAAAAGAACATTTGGATATGTTTACACATAATTGAATGTTCTCAAGAATTTGCAAGACTTGATCCACATGTTTAATGTAGTCTTCCCATGACTTTCTATATATAAGTATATCATCGAAGAAAACCAACACAAACTTTCAAAGATGGGGTCGATTTGTTTTTTCACAAGACTTTGAAAAGTCGAAGGAGCATTAGTCAACCCAAAATGCATGACCAAGAACTCATAGTGCCCCTCATGAGTTCTAATTTTTTTGGGGGGGAATGTCATGTTTTCTAAATTTGATTTGGTGGTATCCTGATTTAAGATCTAGCTTTGTAAAATAAGCCACTCCATGAAGCTCATCTAATAGCTCATCAATATTTGGAATAGGGAATTTATCCTTTATAGTGATTTTGTTTAGATCTCTATAATAAATACACATCCTCCAAGAATTATCTTTTCTTCTCACCATCACAACCGGAGCAAAAAGTGAACTCCATCTTGGTTGAATAATACTTGAATCTAGCATGTCTTATACTATTTTCTCAATCTCCCCCTTTTGTTGATGAGGATATCTACAATGCTTTTTATTAGGAGGAGTACTTCTAGGTATTAGCTCAATTTGATGTTCATGATCTCTATATGAAGTTAGACCATTAGGAATTTCTTGGAAGACCCTATAGTTCTTTTCCAAGGTGCATCTTAATTCCTCTTGAATATTTCCATCTTCCTACTTAAATTCCATAAAATAAAGTTTAACCACCACTCCCATGCTACCCTTTTTTAGGATTTTTTCCATTCTATGAGAATTAATGACTTGAAAAGGTCCAAATTTTAACCCTTCGAGTTCATATTGAATTCCTTTCAATTTAAATATCATGAATAATTCATTATAGTTTGTACAAATTGTACCTAATGTTCTCAGCCATTGAATCCCCGGAACAACATCTACACCTCCAATGGGGATGGCATACATTGGGATTTCCAAATTATATTCTCCCATACTCAGTTTAATGTTGTTTCATTTTCCCACATAATCAATACCCCTCCATTATGAACCAAAACTTGAAAATTTGTCATTGGATATACAAAACAATCAAGGAGTTCTTCTAATATTTTATCAATGAAGTTATGGGTACTACCCGAATCAATGATCACTGCAACATTTTTCTTCTTAATGTAACCTACAATCTTTAGGGTTTGAGGTAATGACAACCATGTCAATTCATGAATGAATGTTTCACACCTGTCTAAATTGATGTTGTGCACAATTTCGACCTCTATTTTATGCGCTTCTATGTTGACAACTTCTTCCTCATTTCTTTGTGTAGATACCTCCACTTCCTTCTCACCATTATTTTTTAAGGTGAACAATTTTATTTATTGACAATTATGCCCTTTTGACCATTTGTTGTTACAACCAAAACATAGTCCTTTTTCTCTTCTTTCCTGCATTTCCTACTGTGATATTTTAGTAGGTTGGGTAAGGTTATCGTATGAAACCCAAAATGATTTATGCTTCCTGTTTATTCTCCAATGGTATAATTGTGTGTATCCTTATTCTTGGATTAAATATGACGATCAAATTACATAGCTTCCATAATATTTTCAATATGTTTTAGGAAAATCTTGGTTATTAAGGTTGGTTGTCATTGATGTCAACCCTTGAAGAAAGCCCCGTAGCACAAAGGTTTGGGTAATGGACCCAAGATTGTTTGATGTAAATATGACTCATTATTTTTTTGTCATGGTTGATAAGAAGTAAATATGGATGAACTCCAAAATGGTCCCCTTATGGTGAAAGCCCTCACGGGAAGACACTTTGCGAAGTAAGAGAACCCATGCTTAATTGTGGAATAATGAGATGAAGGAAAGTGAATTTATTAGGGAAACTATACTAGATGGATAGTTCTTGTCATTCCATTTTCGGTGGTATGTAGAACGTCACATAACTCCTCACGGTTAGAGAGTTATGACCATGTGAAGTTGGAGAACCCAAGTTTGGGTAATGGACCCAAGTTTGTTTGATGGATAATGGTATGATTTTTGATATATTTGAAGGTAATACTATTCTAGATGGATAGTACATGTCATTCCATTTCTGGTGCTATGTGGAATGTCACATAACTCCTCACGGTTTGAGAGTTATGGCCTTACGAAGTTGGAGGACCCTCATATGTCATCTAGAAGCCCCAAAAGGTCAAAGTAGTCAAAGTGGTTTAAGAGATTTTAAAAGGTAAATAATAAAGTGAAGTGATGATTGTATTATAATTCAAAGTGAATACAAAATAAATTGTTTCAATAATAAATTTAGTTGAGAAATTAGAAGTGGGTTAACCCTAAAATAAGGAAAGTGGGCCAAGTGACCTAGAAGATGTTTTTAAGGAAGCTACTTGGAGAGTATAAATAAGAGGCAAGGCTCTCTCATTTTAATTACACTTGAACATATTGGATATCTATAGGTGTTTGAGGTAACCAAGGATATATAAGCCGAATTTCTGAGGGAAGGTGAAGAAAAGAAGGCCGAAATGCAAGGAAGGATAAATTATTTTGATGGTGCTTTCTAATGTATGTTATTTACAAGTCATCTCACTATTTTCGCTATAAATTTTTTTTCTATAATGATTCAGACTATGAAATTGCTATTCCATTGAGAAAACATACCCAAGTATATGTGGTAGCAAATTCAGCTTGTGGGTCGTTGTATTTTGGGAGTTACACTCCGTGGAAAATAGGGTTTGGGGCTAGTCCTGAAACTAGTAAAAAAAACGTGTTTCGGGAAAAAATGTCATAACTTCTTCATAACAGATCCAAATTCAGTGAGACCAAATGTGTTGGTTAGGGTACAGTATTTAGTATGTTTTGTAACATTTTTAGATCAATTAAACTAACATTTTGTGCGGGGAACGCTCTACAAGGTCACTCTCTAGAATATGCCAGAATTCAACAAGGTATGTCATTTTTGCTATAAATACTTTTCCGAGAGGTTCCAAGTAGTGACACCTGGAGGGATTTCATAAAACACACTGAAAAACATTATGTATTAGTTTCATATCTTTATACATTACAGGTTCAAAGTTATGATTACTTCAAGTTAGGGTTGTTGACTAATACAAAACTAGGCATGTGAGACTAAAGAAAAGTTTGATGAAAATGATAGTCTCTTGTTGTTAAAGTTAAGGAAGGTTTGTAGGAATGTGATCATATACACCAGGTCTATTATAGAGCTACAAATCAGATTTGTATGATGAAATTGATGAGGGATTTTGGTTGAGATACATGTTGAGTACATGGTTGAGACAAGTAGTTGATGAGTTGGCACATACATGAGGTGTATAGTTGATGATGTTGGTACATATTGATGAGTCATAGTTGATGCGTAGTTGACACATGATTGGTACATACTTGGTACATGGTTGGATGCACTTGTTTATGGTACATGTTGATTACAAGTTGTTTGGTACAGGTTGGTGCATGGTTGATGCACTTGTTTATGGTGCAGGTTGAGGTACAAGTTGATCCATGGTTGATGCATGGTTTAGATTTATTGGTATAGGTTTAAAGTGGTATATCTCACAGCGATAGTGTGATAGTGGTTCCTTCATTCTACTTCTACTTCAGGGTGGTAGGACGGGGCAAGGAGAAGTGGTTGTAACCAGAGAACATAGGGGGTGGTTGTAGCCTCCTTCTGGTTGTAGCCAGAGAATTGGGGAGTTAGAGCTTCCCTCAGGTTGTAGCCTGAGAAACTAGGGGGTTGGAGCCTCCTTCCAATTGCAGCTGGAAAACAAAGGAAGTTGGTGCTTCCAATTAATGTAATTCTTCAATACATATAAGAAAAAACATTCTGTGGTTTTCTCCCGATTTGGGTTTCCACGTAAAACACTGGTGTACTGTGTATGTGTGTGACTTTTTATTTCTTATTGCTCATTATTGGATAATAATTCTACATTGATATAACATTTGAAGAAAAAGGATTATAATTACGCTATTACTGATTCACCCCCCCCCCCTCTTAGTAATCCAACAAATCTCATGTTTAATGTCTTCTTTTAATCCACCCA